>JAOBRC010550231.1:0-11237 GCA_027575255.1 Scolionema suvaense | reverse complement strand
AATTTTTCTTCAGCCCAAAATGTTGCTAACTAAATTCTATGAAAACTCAGAAAGTTTCAGGGTGATTCTCAGTCCAAAAGGACTAAGCCGCCTTTGGGAGTACACAATCAGATATTTTTAGACAAAAATGATTCACCGACCTATCAGCTTGAGATGGCATTGATGATGCTAAGCATGTCTTGCTTGAGTGTGAGGCATATGGTAATGAACGCAGAAGCTAACGGTGTCTAATACTTTTGAGATTCTGAGAGGGGGTATTCCATAAAGCCATTCCTGGTCTTTTCTTCTATGAACAAACAAATGAATGCGTTTATAAGGTTCTCCTTGACGCTATGAAATCGATCATCAATAGTTATAGGCTTTGAACATGGCACCAAAGATGCGACATTTCAATCCGCTTTTAACTTTATCATAATGATGTGCTCATCATTAATATTTGTTTTTCCCTCTTGCGCCCTTGCGTATCCCATTGCAATAATGCAGTCAGATCGGCACTGCACATGACGGCATTGGTTTTCACACTGCAGTGCTTCATAGCAATATAAATATCCAAAAGACAACAGACAAGAAAACCTGATGCTTGCACAAAAAAATGCGGTATATGACATAGCCACCAGACACACTTACCACACATCTTTGACAGTCATTAAACAATGCAAGCATTTACAGCAAATACATTTGTACATTTACTTTATCGACGCCTATTACTTTAGTTTACATACAGACATTACAATTTTGTTCAGATTCGAACATATATGCACATCAATTACAAAATGAGGCAAAACGAGAGGTGGATACTTTCTCTGCAGGATGTATTACATGCTCATTAACTAGAAATCAAAGTGTCTGAAAATACAGTGATACTGAAGCATTTCAAGTTAGATATAGGTGGAAGCCATCTTGGAGAAGTAATATGAAAATCAAGTTTAAGAATGGAAGAAATCTACGGAGACAAGAAAATATTACCATGAAGCATACACCATATCTCAGCTATGTATACTATATGTTACAATACCATGACTATGCAGGACCCTGCCCATGTTAAATAACAAGTATAATGCAATATAAAATACAAGACTTACAGTTCTAGACGCTGCCGCATGATACAACAAAACATAAGTTTTGAAGATATTATAAGATGGAGGGAAGCATGGACGAACCAAGTGCTGCAAACGAGAACAGTTTTCAGTGAGTAAATTCGCAGTTCTACAAACACAATGTCCATAGTTTGTCCTTTACCAAACTTTTAGGAAATACATTAATGATGCAGAAAGTCAGCCATACCATAGTATCAGGCATCAATATGGGCAATTTTCGTAGTGGTTTCCGAGCTTAAACTTCAAGTTTGAGCAAAGTCAAGGAAGCTGCTTCATGTGTCGACTCGAGTTGACCTATTCAGTGCGGCCTTTTTCGGCTGGTGTATGGCCGAGGGGCTGGCGAGGAAGGGGCCTGACTCCGTTACCCTCCTAAACGTACCTGTGAAGTATCTGCTAGGCCTTGAAACTGATAAAGCATCTAAAACAATCTATTAGGAATAGAAAAGAAACTGGCTTCAATGAAGGAAGCGCAAAACACTAAGTGCAATGAAAGACGTAACGCCAAGTGTTAGCAATGCATATGGGAGTAATATACCCCGAGAGAAAGGCAAGGAAGGCCCGCCGCTCTCCTCCTACTGACAGGGAACATATCTGTTGATAAAAGGACAGGAAACATAACGACATGGGACCTTGTTGCACCTGCAATATGACACAAGCTAAGGATGACTTTGAATATTAGCAGGGGTATAGTGTGGATAAATCACCAAAACCTATGACAATAGCTAATAGCATCTAAAATTATCAGACCATAAGTTGATCTGAAAATTCCCTTGCATGAAGTGTCACCTACGTAGCAGAAATTTTTTTACATCAATCAAAGTCCAAAAGTGGCACAATCCCAAAGTCCCCACCCCCAAACCTGGTCTGAATACGGCTAAACTGGTTATTTTATGCCTCCAGAATTTCAACTCATGAAGAACGAAGAGAGTAAGCTAACTGTTAGCCTGTGTTAATAATGTTTTGGAGACCATACATCCATTTTGTCAATCCTCTAACCACAATAAGTTCTGAAGGTAAGAAGCTAGAGTTTTTGGGGGGATAGCAGCAAACGCTTCCAAGTAAGAAGCATTTGAAGTAAGCATTGTTAAACAACATATATCTACGTATTCCACTGCCTAAGGGTTAAAATGTAACTATGGAATATATTGCTGCATTAGAAAACTACTCACTCACAATCCAAAACCATTGCATCCTAAACTGGAGCTCCAAATCAAAACCCGTTCCTATAAAAGATGTATGAAATTTTACTCTTAGGAGGAGAAAATCAGCAAGAAAAGGGGAAAAGAAACAAAAAGGCTCGTTTGCGCTTCGCAGTCTACATCAGGGGAAAAAAGATAAGCAGTCCTGAAAAGCTAAGATTACAATCCAGGAGCAAACCGGTTGGATAGCCAAGGTTTGAGAGTAAAATATAAATAAAGACTACCCAAAAAAAATCCATAGGTGCACTGACTATAAGCAAGAGCAGATAGATTCAACCAGCAATTGCTTTCGTAAACGTAGGCGTGAAAAACAATAAAAAGGAGACAATACACCAAACCTCAGCTGAAAGACAACACAGGAAATGTTCCACTTTCAGTGGAATGTACTACTCTCGAGAGCTACTAAAATTAATTGAACCTTAGGAAAATTACCTTGATGGCAAGGAGGTCATCAAGAATAAACGCTCTCATTCTTTCCAAGTGCCTAACCAGCCACATCTTCTTTGTTTTATCGATAAGCTCCATTTGATTGCTATCAAACCTACAAAGTTAACACAGAAGTCACCTCAAGAGATGCAATAAAGAGAAGCTGATGGCATCCAAAAACTAATACAGTAAAACGTGGCTAAAGCGGACAACTGCAGAACCGGACCAATTTGTCCGCTTTAGACAGGTGTCCACCTTATAGAGGTTGTGACCAAAATCAATCAAGGGTCACTTTTTAGCAACTGAACGACTTTGTTGCTTACCAGGGAGTCTCAAGTTGTAAACTAGACCCATTTAACTTAAAAAATCTATGAAAGAGAGCTCAATTCAATGAAAACTTGATAAAATCCTGTTGATGATGTAGATGGTGGTGTTCAAGCAAAAGTAGACCATTGTTTGAAAAATGCAGTGTAATTTTCTATTTTAATATGGTATACACAATTAAAATGCTGTTGTAGTTCATTGAGTTAGATCAAGAGCACTTTTTCAAAACTTTGAAACTTTTTTACCAAAAATTTGCTCGGAAAATTGATTCTTCCGCTTTATAGAGGTCAACTTTCGCCCTGGGACCAAAAATTTTGTCCGCATTACACAGGGGTCCACTTTTTCTGTTCCCTTTATAGAGGTTTTTTTTATGAGACTTTGACTGGGGAACGGCGGGGCCAAAAACTTTGGTCTGCCTGCTTTAACCAGGTTCTACTGTATTGACTTCTTCCCAAAGAAAAGATATGACATGTTCACAAGTTCCAGTAAAGAATTTAAACCTAAGCACCTGAAACGCATACATCACAATCAACATTATCCTAAACAAGTGCTAGGCCAACAATTATTGCAGAAGGAAGACAAGCAAGTGCAAAAAAAGTTATAATTTGCTTCTAGCTCTCTAGATTGGGAAAAAACCTGGGCAAGAATGTATACAATTTCTAAGAAATCTCCTGAGAAAATGAAAAACCAGCAAAATTAAAGGAAAATTCCGACCCAAAATTAAGCGACCCTAACTCGACTTACACAGCGATTCTATGATCAATACCGTAATGCCTTGAATAAGCGCCCCCCCTCAAATAAGCGCCCACCCTAGAAGTGTAATAATTATTGAAAAAGCGCTTTCCCTCGAATAAGCCCCCACCCTTCAAATAAGTGCCCACCCTTCAATCTTCAGAAACCAGTGCCTAATTCAAATTTTGACCAAGATAGTATTGGAAAGGCGATTTAGTAATAAATGTTTGACAAATGTGACAGTTTGTTTAAGCTTGCGTCCTTATATTTATCTTTTTCGTTCTATGAACATGGACACTTCTTTCTTTTTCGAATTGTTTGTAAATCTGTTTTTTAAATAAGCGCCCCCTCAAATAAGCGCCCGCCTAAAAGCTCCGGAAATTAACTAAGCGCCCGGGCGCTTATTGGAGGCATTACGGTAGTGAGTTCTATTTCCTACAACACACACTCGTCCGTACGAAATCTGGAAGGTTATCATTTCACTCTCAGCCAGCCAGCTTGACCTTCGACCGCCATTACTTGCTTCTTCTCGCTGGTTCCCGCCACAATTCAAAATGCCATCATAAAAGTGCATGAGAATTTCAATGAATCTTATGCACTTGATATCAATAGATTAGTTGGTTGTCATGGAAACCCGTGAACGCTTACCGCCAATCTCAGCTGCTCATCACACAGCTAGGTAAACGGAAGACGGAGGGCGTCTTGAGGGGCTTCTTATGATATATTTGTAAATAGTTATTTCTCTCCACAGTGACAAGCCAATAAAATCTAGAGTTGATATTTGGGATTTTAACGGTCATGTTTAACAGCCAAGCACAACTCGTTTTACGATCAGAGTTTTCCTTTAATACAAGCATTGTCTCTAAAAAAACCAGGTCACACAGAAATATCGTAATAAGCTTGAAGAAGCAACTTTCAAGCAACAAACAAACCTCCTGCACATACCTATTATCAACAGATTTTCTTAAAGTACTCAGGCAATGTTGCTTCAGGCATTTCGGTCGGCCAGGAGCAATGAACTTTGTACTCTTCTGCTGTTCAAGACTACGTTTATCGGATCTAAAAATAAACAAGAAGAGCCATGGCTGATAAACTCTGATAATGCAAGCTGAAAACGTGTACTAATTTATGAACCGTTTCAAATAAAAGACTGGATATTCATGAACGTTTCACTAGCCTAAAGTATGCCTGTCAGATTACGCTTTATGTATATCTGACAGTTTCTAAAGAGCTACGGAATAATGTGCAGTGGAAAGGAAGTGACATAACTTGCATCTATGCATTTCAGGAGAATTGAAACGAAGTTAATTCAACGCAGATTAAAAAAGGTAACTCAAACAAAGGAGAATATCCTAGGAAAGACAGAAAAAAATCACGCAAGTATCCAAACCCAGAAAGGTAAATATTTCCATATCAAAGGAAAAACAATTTTTCAGGTAGTAGGGACATAATCCTAAGTAAAGCAGCATACTGACACCAAGTATACCTTTCCTCTCTCTCGATGATCCTAAGAGCAGTTACCAGTTCAGTGGGGTTACTTCTAACTGCACTAAGCGTTCTGTCGATGACTGTCCACAACTGCTTCGAAAGGGATTCCTGTGATAGTGAAAAAGATAGATTTGTTCTGATTTAGTCACACTAAACAGTAACCCAAACAGTATGAGACTTGCCACAAGTTTGAGAGCAATAAAAACAGTTGTGTCAGCATACAAGTTGATATTTAGCTTTTGATATGAAATAACATATAAAATAGCGGCTCAGACAGTAGAAACAAGTTGTGTAAATTTAACAGCGGATCTATTGCTCTTAAATTTCCTGACTGTGGCCCTAAGGCAGAATGGCAGGGATCTGACAGTGATGATTTCCCACTGAAGAGCAATGGCAACTGAAGTAATGTTTCACCTCATTTAAGAGGACTGTCGAAGATCTCAAACACCAAAGCTAATGAATGCGATCAACTGATAAAGCTTTGAGCCTAACTGATGCCATTTCATAATGGCTCTTCATTGACACACATTACAACACATGTTTCATTGCTGTCAGCAAATGTTAACCTTTTCATTTTCTGATCAGAAAGGCTGTGGCAGAGAAACTGATAATAAAGCTAAGACCACTACAATAAAATGTCAAAAATCAGAGGGGCACTCCCAGAAAACCTAACTGAACAACAAGACCAATATGATATAACAGTCACCATGCTTCAGAAGTCGATAGCCACACACCTTCACACATACAAGAACCATGATTGTCCGATGGCATGAGCGTGAATTGTTGAAAGGGGTAGTCTGCTCATCAGCATTTGAAATCTAACACATAATTATTCTGTTCATATAGTTGCTAACAAAAACTTTTGACTTGGTAACTTCTTCGTGAAATATCTGAACTCATGAAAATAAAAACATATATAGTCCTCAAATCTTTTATCAATTATAGTTAACCACAAGAATACCTCACGATCAGAGCACTTTGAAAGGAGCTCTTTATTTCAGAACACTTGAAGTCAAACTAGTACACTAACAATGCACAGATTTTTTCCAGCTAGTTGCATGTGAAAGACTCAGTGCCTTCCTGATCCACTGATTTATTGTGACTCATAGTGTACAGAGGCTCCCCATTTATAATTTACTCCCTCCCATTTACATCTACCACTCATTAAATTTCTTCCTTGTACCCCCCACTCTACAAACCATCCTGAAACATGGATTGGCAATCAAATTATATAGCAACCATCAACCAATAAAAGAATTTGACACATAGGATAGGAAAGAAAAAAGAAACACGAATGATTTTCGAGAGCGTCTCAGCAATGTCAAACAGGAAATAGTAACATAGCAACAAGATTTGAATACGTAAATATATATACTGCAATGCCAAACAGACCAAGTGAATTTCGTAACATATCCATTTATTCTAGTGCCCACCCATTATAGTCTACCCCCACTACCCCCATCAAAAGGAGAATATTTCCTTACCCCTCCCCTCCCCCCATAAGGCAATTTTCCGGGGGGGAGGGGTACATACCATGTCAACATAAATATCATTTCAAGAAGCAGACTATTAGCAACTTACAGATAATCCTTCCACTTCAGCAAAATACTTGTAAATTGGCTAGAGAGACAAAACATGAGAATTTAATAATATACCAACTGTCGATTCTTGGCAAGCATCAATAGGAATTTTTTATCACAGGCAAGATGCAAGGGACTGTTTGCAAAAACAGTATGAATTTTTAAAGACTACACCACATACAAAGCCATCTCCATCATGGCCAATGGCCCATGAATAGTACAGTATGTTCATATTCTGCTTGTACTAAGTTCTTTTTTCATAGGACAGGCTTGACCCGATCCACAACGGTTGTGGGGTGGGGGTGAATAATGCCACCTCTTACAAATTTTTTTGAAATATCCTTTTAACAACTATACCTAGAGTCACGAAACTTAGTGACTTTTCCTACAATTTCTCATAGAGTACATGTCAGCAAAAAACATTTTTAATTGGTGCCACCCAAAACACGTGATGACGTCATTGTCATAGTGCCGTAGATTCAGTTTGAATACCACCAAACGAGCTCTTTTCAGCGAAAACAGAAGAAAATAAAGCTAAAACTAGATCTATGAAACAGTATACTCTAATATAGATGGAGCAAATGCTAGAAAACTCAATAAGTTCGAACTGAAATGTATTTTTATCCCAATTTTGAAAATCAGCATTTTTTGGAATTTTCCAAGTATTTGACATCATTTTGATGACGTCAGCAAGAAATTAGTGGCATTATCAATGAACAAATTTATCCACATTATTTGCATTATCACATACTTTACACCTGCCAAGTTTCATTAACATATTAAGTGGTTCTGAAGATGTGAAGGGGAACATAATGCAACATACTAGCAATAATGACATTTTAATACAGCAATTCAAATGGTCTAAGTAATCTTTCTTGCGTGTGGTCCCAAATATAAAAAAAATATATAAAGAAAAACCTTTTGATTCAATATCTCAATTTGACACAGAAAAGGAAAGATACCAGTTTTTCTTTTTGGCATTTTGAAGCATCAACATATAAAAGCAAGATATGTTTAAAAGAATTCATGCCTACCAGAATTCATTTCCTACCAGAATAACCACTGCCAAAATGAGTTTCTAAATGATTGCATTAAAAGATCTTCTCAAATCAAGCATGCGATATCAAATGCCATCACAGATATAAGTTCACCAAAAACCTAACTAGTGAACAGCACGGCAATACCACATCAAAGATCGACAAAAGCCAAATAAAAAATGTATAACCCAAAATATACGTACAGACTGTTCTACAGGATCAGCATGCGGATCATTTTGACTCAGTTTGTGAAGTTCAAACAAAAGATCGTCACGAGTTGACTCCAGCTCCATTATACTAAGAGAAGAAACAATTTTGCAATCACAAGCTGCTCCAAACACGATAGAAAATTATCCTTCATACTTGAGGTGTAACTTAACTTAACTCTTTGGTGTCCATACATCATCTAAGATTCTTTCCCCTCATTAATCAGCCAGCCTGAAGCCCCCTCTTGAATCAGTTAACTATAGAATCAGGTCACTTCAGCTGTGAATTTCTGTTTTTAAAATTAGCTGAGTGATGTGCAAAAACTAAGTGAACTTTTTGTAGAAAATTACTATATCCAGTATTAACCTTCTAATTACACACTTTTGTTAATTCTTTACTTCATTGCACCAGGGACTCCTATAACAAGAACCTCGTGATTTAGTTTGAATCAGAAGATAACATTTTGTATGGAAAAAATTTATCTATTGTGGCATAATTATCAGAAATACTTCAAGGTGGTAGCAAATCAAGCAAGTACAGAAAAAATTCTGAAAGTCCTTCGTCCAATTTTCTTAATAATTATGCTGCAAAATGAACAATATATCCGCCATTACAGATTCATAGCCCAAGAGACAATTCAATTTTTAAAAACAAGCTCAAAGCTTTTCACCATCTAGGGTTCATCATCAGGTGCTACAGAGTGACTTAAAAACTTCAACTTAAAATGTGTAATTACAGTTAATTATAAAATTAGCAGTCATGAAAAGTATAAAAATAATGATAATACATGCCAATAGAAATTTTCAACAAAACATCATCAGAAAGTGCAGGCAACTTGAGCTTGTGTCACATCACTATGAAACAGAGTCAAAGCTGAAAACTCTACTTGATAATTTAAAGCAATATACCGCTCTAAAATCATATTCCACTTGGTGGTAAACCTTTCAAAAACATGAGCACTGGTCTCTATTTGAGTGAAAAAGCTTCAGTGGTTCTTCTGCAATGTCACTTTAAAGTTTGATAGTTTTCACTGTTCCTCTGATTCTCAATTTTGCTCATTAGTGACGTCATATAAGACCTTCTCTAAGGTCTATGGTGCTCTTCAGTAACTGAACATTAGAAGGATTCCTCTTAACGCTATGAGCAACACATTACAACCCTTTCTGAGACTAAGCAAAATTTAGATTCACACATCTGTTCAATGAGTCGCAATTTGTCAAGTAAGATGAGATAATTCCACTTGGTCTGACCATGCGTCATTCATAATTACCGTTGAGAAGCAAAATAGTAGCAAGCCAAAATTCGCCCATAACTTTGAAAGCAGATATCTCTGGAAGAACAACAGCTTTTTACACGAAATAAAAAGCTACAGTCATGTTTTTCAAGGCTCTACAACCACTCCCAAAATCCTTTTAGACCAGTATATTGCGCTAAGGTCAGGCTTTTCAAGTGCAATAAAGGATGCTTCTGGGTACTTTCTTTTCTTATACGTGGGCGTAGCTGGACAAAAAATTGGCCATGAAAAACTGTGGCTAGCATTATCTTTTTTCTGCCTAGCTTGTTCAGATACTTCAGATGCGCCATTGTGTTCAGCCCTTTCTGTGACTCCAATGTGTGTGGAATCACAGGAGCATACACTTTTGTAAATTACACAGGACGGGTACTAGTTTTGGTCCTTCAGGTTGAATAGGGCTTTGGCCTTCTTGGTTTTCTATTTCATTGCAATTTTAAATCGATTGGATATAAAGGCGCTAATCTTTTAGTAAAACGTGTTGAGATTTTCTCATTCTGTTCACAGTACGGAACTTCAATCAGCAAGGATGATATTTCTTCGAAAAGAGATGGCGGAATAATGTAATCTTCTTTAGTTTCATCAAATATTCGAAGTCAGTGAAGCGTGAGGGATATCCTGATATGTATTTGGTGCGATGAACGTCTTCAAGACCATTTCAGGTTATGAATGAACTAAAATACAACACAAAATTTCTTGCTGCTACATACAGTGTATTTCAGTTGTCATAGCTTGACAAGATCACTCTCATGAACACCTGGAGGACGTGAGATTTTGTTGTCAAGTCAGAAAGACAAGGCGGGTCCGATTAAGAAAAAACACAAAAACAAAATGACACATAAAATACGCACTTACTTTTTATGGGCTTGTAGAAATTTTGAATCACTGATAAGAAATTTTGTTTTTGCAATTGTTTCTGGAACATTGAAGATCTGCTTCAGATGAGCGTTAGTCTTTGATAACTAAAGAACAAGTCAAGTTGGAAATGCAAACACAGACGAAAAAATTGTAACTATATTGGAATGACCGCTTTTATATACCAATATCCACGCCACAACTTTGTCTACACACCGCTTAAGCTTGGTTTCCATATACCAATTATCTGTCGTGCAACAGTCGTGCAACAGTCGCACAACGTTTGCGTAACAGATTTCTTGTTTTATGGAAACACAATGTTGTACGACCGTAAACATGTTGCAGACAGTGCTACGACAAAAATATTGTCATGCAACATACCACAACACTTGTTGCAAAGATACAAAAAATCCTATCTCTGCAACCATCGTATGATGATTTTAACACATCAACGAAAATTTATCCATCAACCACTCTGTAGGAGATATAGGCTCCCTGCTTCAGCAAGGCAGCTCGGTGATTAAATGTCCGACTTGTGTCAGAAGGTTCTCCAAATGTTCAGGTAACATCCATATATATCGCAAGAAATACTCCCGATCACGATCCTTATATGCATGTTCCTCTGTTCGTTGATGGAGTAAATCACGAACTCAGAATCGATGTTTTCTCTTTTGCAGTGAGTTACGCTTCCTTCTACGTAATGACAACAGGAAAGTGCAAAGTTGTAGCTGTAGAAGCAAAAGCCTTCTTTTGTTTATCATCGCCATCGTGAATGTTTACCTCCCTGCATAGGCAGTTGCATGAGTTCTTATGGAAACATGTTGTTGTGTGTTAAACTGTTGCACGATTGCGGTGCGTATGTTGCACAACAACCTGTTGCACGCAGGCCTTCAAATAGACGTCGGTCATCGGTCAATGACCTATAGATTTCAGCGGATGACCGACGATAGCCTGCCTTTGGTCGGTCATTGTGACCGACGAGATTCTGAAATCCAATTCTT
>JAOBRC010550120.1:0-11237 GCA_027575255.1 Scolionema suvaense | reverse complement strand
AAATTTGGGGAAAGGAGGGGGGTAGGAAAAATCTTGATTTTTGGGAGGGTTGCCAGGAAAGGGCAAGGTAAGATTTTTTATGGGGGGTGACAGATTTCGGAAATCGAGTTTAGCCCAGTCTCTGCATAACTTTGCATCAACTATCCCTTCATACGTGCAGTATTAACATATTGGCTGGTAATTTTATAGTTGAGGAACCGCAACAAGCATACAGCTACATTAGGAAGACCCGCTTAGTCACAGTTTCCTTTTCATATGACCCAAAAATTGATATGCACCAGGCGAAAAGTGCGAGATAATAGTGAAAACGGTAATTTGTCCAGGGGGTTGAGAAACATGGCCATTTCTGAGGGGGGAGGTCTGAAAAGGAGGGGGTGGCAAATTTAGAATTTTCTGGGGGAGTGCCAGAAGAGGGGTGGGGACTGATTTTCTGAGGGTGGGTTGACACCACAGAGGAGGCAGAAGTTCAGCTGTACAACATAAAATGGCCTTAGCAGCATACTAGTCAGCCTTGAAGATAACTGGAGCATGAGAGAAGGAAAATCACAAAAGTGAAAACAAAAATCAGACTAAGGACAGCAACCTAGATTAACGAATTGTAAACAGAGAGGACATATTTCTTTTTTAAAAATTAATGCATGCAAATGAAACCTGCCAAACAGGCATGAAAAAACAAAGCTTTGTAAATACACTCAAGACAGGGACAAGAGTAAAAAGTTTTGATATTTAAGGGGATCCCATGGACGTATCGCTTTTTCGAGCATCACTGGATCCAAAATAGAAGAATTCCAGATTATATATAGATCGCAGTATCTGAAACTTATGCATCTCAAATTTGCTTTTTTTTCGTTCTCCACTCTTACACTAAAACCGTCTTCATACGGAATTATCAAATGTTGACTTCAGAAATCCGAAATTCCTGATTAATCCTGAGGTCTGGCATGTCTGCAGATTAAACTGACTCCAACTCTCCCTTTTTACATTGTGCTTACTATCAAATATGCTTACAAACATTGCGAACTAAGTAATGCCAAGGCAGGATGAGTATGAACAAAATAAAAGTCTACAGTATCTCAGCAATCTAGGAATGGCTACTATGCTTACTGTTCTCAACACACTTGTGCGGCTATCAATCATAGATTTCGTCACTGATGTTGCAGAAGTCATACCCTGCAATGAATGTATGAGGTTGATATCAAGAAGCAGCAACACAACTCAAACATTGAACACTAAACACATGAACACACAAACATAATGAAAAAGTATGTGTATTGGGAACTAAATTATTTGAAGACTAACCTCATGCAACTACATAAGGACAGTTGAAGTTGTATTACAACCAACACTCTGCATACAACATGCTAACATGCACATGAATACAAAAAGCAACTCATACAGAAGAAGCATGTTTAACTATTGACCATGTACAGAACATCAATGGATTTCGTGATAGAAGGATTTGACATACTTTTGTCAACACGGTATATTCTAGGGTACCAAGGCAGCATGCGGATTCTTTTCTAAAAGGGCAATATTGAAGCCTGACAGGGCACAAATTCGCATATACTATGCAGTATTTTGAAGACAAAGCATTAAAGAACATGATTTAAACTGATTTCTGAGGGCATTGCGTGCGATAATCGCATGCAAACGAAAGCTAAAATATGCACTGGTCAAGAGAGAATTTTTTTATACATCCGTAAACTGTCAAAACACAATTTCCAAGAAGAGCTGTATATATACAACGCAACCTAAAGAATGCAAGATCTAACCAGGGATAGGAACAAAACATGAATATTGCTGATATAGAAAATAAGCTCACCAACCTGGTGAAATGGTTGGTAGCACTTGATATCATTCAAGGTAAAGCTGACCCAGTGTGGAGAAGGTTGGCGTAGAATCAATCTGAGTCCTTCAAAGATTTCTTCAGACTCTTCAGTTTCAGAGCTCTAAATGATAGACCAGTTGCATTCCAAAAACTGCATTCGATATCATTAAGCGCAGACCATAAAATACAACCCATGAATCAGAAGAAATGAAACGTTCATATTTGTGCACTGTGCCAACTTCTCCTCCATACGAAACATTAATTATCAACTATGCCATGATATAAAGGACCTAAGATCATTAGCTAACCACATACGGTTGCAAATAGTGTTTCACAGGACTTTTGTCAGGCATGACCTAAGAAGTAAAGAATGTGTGTCCAACAAAACCGTCTGACATGCTCAATTCACAATCCTTCAGGTGTCTGGCATAAACTTAGAATTTCCCAATTATGGATAAAGAAAAGAGACTTGTAGCAACAGAAGTTATATAGAAAAGCGTTGAAGAAAATACAAACTTCTTATACTCTGCTGAAAATCAAAATCTGCAAGCAGCTTGGTTTATAATTAGCACAATGCACCCAAAAAATCATATCCTGATAAATGTCCAGCGTTCACCTAATGCCTTGATATATTTCTCTCGCGCAATAGGGAGCATCATATGCAGCCCAACATATACTTCACAAAATACAAGCAAAACACAGGCAAAACATATCCATGCAACACAGGATACAATATTGTGCATAACTGAAAACTCTTCCATAATGAGATTCTTGTTAAAATGACACTATAACTAAGGCTGAAGAAAACAATACTCTGTGACCAAATCAGAGAAGCAAAAAACCTTGAGTACTGTCAGAACAGAAGACAAACGGCAACAGCATACCTGCTTGACTAATGGAATAGAAAAGAAATTCTGACTTCCAGATTCATAATGGGGTTCTTGCATCAAAGTGAAGCTATTCACAAGCCATTTATAGCGCTTTCCAGCTGCAGAAGAAATATGCAAAGAAAATAGAGCAAGCACATATTCCCACAAATATAGCATTTGATGATCACAAAAGAGCACACAACTATCTGCTTTCAATGTCGATGAGGATCATCAACACTAAACATCATGTGCCTCAGAGTAACTCAATACTTGTCCACTAAACAAGCAAAGAGCATGAAAACAAACAAAAAATACTTACAGAAGAATATACTTTAAATGGGAGTGTACTGAAAATATCTTATTTCATGCAGCGGTCTATTCGATTTTCATACCTTAGAAAAATAAGATCAGATTGTGATGTCAACAACTATTCAAATATCTACGAACTGACATACCTAGATCAGGATCATCGATTCTCTTTCCCTGGATTGAAACTGAAGCAGTGTAAGAGTTCCTGAATTCCAGTTTACCAACCTCAGTGAGATAAAGAACAGTAGATCTATTAGACTTTAGCTATTATAAGGCAAGCTTCCCAGCAAAAAAACAGACAGCATACAACAAGGTGCAAGGTACATTTTGAGTAAACTTTAATGCAACGCAACTACCACTTTCAGAATGTTTAAATCTACTTCTCTTAAAATACACAAAAACCTTAACGACACCCATATAGTATAGTATTGCCTTAAAAAAATTTGCACAATATGTTAAGTAATTTGCAAGTACCGTTTCTATTGACTAGGTAAATGAATCTGAAGCAGTCACCATATGCTGCATAACACCAAGGACAATAAAAAACAGCAGTTCTAATAGAGAATAATTTCGGTTATGCTCGGGTCAAATTGTGTCCTGACGGATATCCACTAGGAAGATAATCAGAAAAATTGTTCCATGGCAAATGTAGACCAGCAGAACTACGGACGGGCAGAACTGAGAAAATTAGGTATCATTACAAAAGACTTCTACCACCGAGGGGAAGGCGGGTCAAATGAAACGCATCTGTTTATCAATGATATTTTTCACTGTGGCCAGCAAGCATTACAACTGATATTCTTCTGTGTTGCTTTGAAGCGTGTGATCCTTTATCTGCTTGGAGTGCTCATAACTGTCCACATCAGTATTTCTGTCGCCATCGAAACAACTTTAACTCTTTTTTATGCATAGATTCTACATTTTATATACAAAAATCCTTGTATGACGTTGAGCGCGTTTTCAGGAATTATTCTTCATTCACACATTAACAGCGGGAAATGAGAAGGAGAAACTCAACCTCAGAGCCTACAATAGGCTTTAATCTAGAAGTATACACTCGTGCATGGCGTATGAAAGACCTCATCCACTGCACTTTTACAAACAAATAGAGCTAAGTAGTGAAAAGTAATCCTTGTCGGACGGAACTTAGTGTCACTGAAAACATCGATAGGTTGACTTTACCCCAGGAACGCTCCGAAGTGCCCACTGGGAAAGTTTGACACCAATCAAAGAACTTTGCACATACTCACATGAAACCATTTGCAGGTGAAAATCACTCTGACCTGACTTGGCACGAGATCCACCTCTAATCAAGGAGATAACAATAGTTTGCTGAGAAAATCAAGCCAAAAATCTAAACACCAACAAGAAATCAAGGAAGGATCTTCCATGATTGTGCATTGTGGATTTTAATTGAGAAGAGGATAGCGCAGGGCCAAAAGCACAAAGTTCTCTGTTTCTGGTTGCCCGCCTGGGTGAAAACTTTTTCCAATGAAAGCCAGCCATAAGCCAGCCTACCTTCAATCATAAACCATACTCTGGCTCACCAGAAATGCTTAACCACCACTTATCAGCCTACTAGAAACTGTTTGCTTCATTAATAAATGCAAATGATAGGATAGCAGATAGAGCGCTGTCGACTGCCGATGTGTCACCATTATGGCTTTCACATGGAGTCCCTCAACAACCCGCGAATGACCTGCGGTAACCACGATTGCGGTCGCTTCTTCCGTGGACTCAATAGGATTCACCATGTGCAGCAGAACGAGCAGAAATAATGTGGAATGATTGGCTGCTGTTACGCCGCAATTACTAGTCTGATATTGCATTGACGAAGTTATTGTGACAATCTACCTGATTTCTAGTCAGTAGAGCCAGCTCATTGATTTGTGAAGATATTTCTTAGCAGCAAGTGTTGGTAGTTGAGCTTACTGACATGATGTTATTCACAGCACCAGCGGTACGGTCTATCGAGAGCATTGTGGCTCGAAGAAATGCACTTTAAAAGAAAGTGATATCTACCGTGTTAGCAAATGATCAGCACAAAAATGTGTATACTCCATCATATCTCCTAACTAATACTGCGAATAAACCTTTGTCTTATTGCCAGAACTTTTTCGCGGTCAACTACACCTGGATTCACAACATCATGTAAGGTGAGAGTGACAACATAAACTCGTCCTATGCCCCAAATATCCTTTTGACTCGGTTTTTTTATTAACGTTTGCATTTTAAAAACTCTCTGAATTGAAAAAAAATTTCCGGGCACCCGCATGAGTTTCAGCAGAGATACTTTTTGGATGGTCCAGTCAAGCTTTTACAGCTGTAGTTAAGCTTAGGGTACTATATGACAATTAGATTCATTCATGACTTCATTATCGCAAGTGAAACCTCCCCGATGTTTCTTACATTTACAGTTCCTTGCACTTCTATCACTAGTATTAAGTCATAGGTATTATCTTGAAAACCTGGGATAGACATGTGAGTTATCTGATACTTTTTGGGATGGTAGAAAAGTATTATCAAGGGCAAGCAATCTTCCACTGAGCACTTAGGCTGCCATACAAGCTATGGTTCAGATAAAATATTCAAACTTTTTTTTTAAGAATCAGGTAATTTCAGCTCAGCCTAAAATGAGCTCAAATTTTTCGTTTTTTCAGGTTCCATTCATGTTTACCATATGCTTAATTTGTTGGATTTCTTAATCATGACCATATCATTTCTCTGACACTGAAGGATCATGCGAAATGAAAAGTTGCCAAATGTGCTATTTTAAAGCTCAGCATTTAGAGAACATATCAAAATGGTCCTCAAAACCTAAACAGTCATAAAGTAAGTTTTGCAAAAACAGAAGAAACAACGTTCATAGAAAGTAACTAATGGTGAACCTGATTTCCAGCCTTGGTGTACGTTAAATAATGCTTAATTTTTTCAAAAATTTCAGCCTCCATATGCTCATAAGCTCTATGCTTATAAAAAAAAGGTGTACTTCACAAAAAAGCAGCCATTGCTAATGGTGCCATGTGGGAATATGGCAGATACATACAATACACATAACCATACGTAACATGTCACAACTCAAAACAATTAATAACAAAGTATCAGGTACATATAATCACAAACCACACATTAATCACACATAGTATGCAATACCTTTGATGGTGCAGCGAATGTGACATCCAGACCAGCACATCCTGACTGGAAATTATCATCCACAGTAACAAACTTCAAATGGCTGAAACTGCATGGGATCTCCTCCATCATCCACTATAGGATCTCATTCTGTCCAAAATCCTCCAACTGCTATATTGCACTCATACTAAGGAGTTCCATATACAATAGCTAAACATAGGTTCTTATCCAAATGTTAAGAAGTTTGCATACACAACAGCTTGCATATACACCGGACGGCACATGAACAAAAATATGTCACAATTAAACCTTTCTCTGCTCAGTAAGCATAAAATACTGGCAGTAGTCTACGGAGGCACTGTCAGGGCCTAATACAGCCTACATTTGACTGCGCTAACCGCTTTTGGGCGTGTAATAATTGGCGCCCAAAAAATCATACGGGAAATGTTCTTCGCCACACTATGAAATAAATCAATGAATAAAAGTCGTGCATCACCTGTTATAAACCCATTTGTAACACACTAATTTCCTGCACCTATTTACACATGTTATCCAGAATTCAGGATGTAACCTGCTTGATTGAGATGTGGTTATGTTAGGTTATTAAAAACAGACTTCACACATTCCGCTTCTGTTCCGTATCAATATGGGCTAAGGCTTGCCAGGTTCATTGGCTCGGAAGTTAATTGACACTATCTGAACAACAGCCACCCAAGAAATAAACATGTATTAGGCCCTGACTGCAGCAGTCCATAAACAACGTCACAACTCAGGCTGTATAATTCTTGGGCTAGCTAAATAGCAACTTCAATTGAGAGAATAGTTAGGGAAACAAGGCAGTCCAAGTTTCCATTAAAAGGTATAAAGAAACATTTCATTTTGCCGCATATAATGTAAAACACTCCACAGATCATGCAAATTGGTCTTTTGGGGGCAGAATGCTGAATTTCTGAGCCATCCCAGAAATACTAGCTTTCTTCCCACCTCTTAGCAAAATCATGTAAGGAAATATTAGAAACAGACATTGCCTTTCATATTTGCTGTGTTCTTAGTATTGGCATTGTGCACACTTGATATTTAACAAAATATTCCTGCCCTGAAGCAGAAAGAAGACAGGCTTGGCAAGCACAACGTCAGGGAAAACCACCAAAATTAATTCTAGCACCATTTCAACTTAGCAAAAATGTGTTCCTTAAATTGCCTATATTACATGCCACAAAACTTACATGGCTGAACCCTACACTACTATTTGAAGGCATGCTCCTGCTCCAAACTTTTCGAAAATCGCCAAAAAATTTATCGAGACAAATATTCAGCAAAAAATTGTGCCACAAAAAACTTTTTCTGTTGTCTGGACCTTTTTGGAAATTACCCATGATCTGAAAAAAACATACCTTTGCGTACGACTTGGGAATTACCACCCGAAAATTTTTAAAGTAAGATTTCCAAAGAAAACCCTAAACAGAGCTATCAAGTGATACGTAATTATGTTTCCTGGTTTTAAGTCCTGTAAACAATAAATTGCAATGAAGACATTTTCACTAAAATAGCCACTTTCGCAGATCAGAGAATGGGTCCTAGCACTCATGAGGTCATAGGCCACACGTTGACTTCAAATTTGGCACAGAGGGTAATTAATGTATGTGGGTCATTTGCAACAAAGTAGTGGCAACTCATGGTTTAAGTCAGGTTTCGACGACAATAACATCCACTTCAGACTTGAAAGATTTGTCAGCCATGTTTGTCGATAGTATGCCAATCTCATAAAATATTCAAACTTATCTTTACATTGTGGGTTGGTCTGCACCAACGGAAAACGCTGATGGTTAAAGATTTCTGTCCAGTATGTGAGCTTTTATTCTCTAGAAATACCAGATGGACTTTTCAAAATTCAATTTACCAAGTTAAGTGTCTAGTGGAACACCTGATATTAGTTAAAAATGGATGGATTTATGAAAAAGTTTGAACTGGAAGAACTTATGAGCCAGTAGGAGGTTGTCACTGGTGTTTGCTCTCCAAAACTGTCCCGTACGTGACAGGTTCTTATTTGGTTGTCACTTCTGTTCAAAGATGTCGTGAGGCTTTGTCTGTTGCATATCACTTGCTTATGTTGAGACAATGCTGCGTGATCCCTTATAACAGTATGCTTGTGTAGAAGTATACTTTTACAAAGTCAGGTCTGTTACCTTGTCCCACACGTGACACTGTCCCGTACATGACACTAATTGTTCATATTTGACTGCCGCAATATTATGAAGATACATTCACTTTTTCTTTCGCTAGCAATTCCACACCATTTTAGGGTAAATAGCATTAGATACAGGTAAATTCAGGTGCGAAAATGCCGAAAACAAGCAGTGCTGGGAGGATGAGAAAGTTCAGTAGCAAGAAGATGGATGAATACGACTTTGATGTGACCACCTATAGAGAAAACGAATGGAAAAGGATTGCTGCCATTCGGAAAAGACAAAAAGAAGACAAGGATGGTAACCTAAAAAACAAGAACAACAAAGAGAGCATGAAAAATCGAGGAAAAGAGAACAATATCTGGAAAAGAAAAAGGCAGCAGGAAATGAACTTGATCAAAGAGCTGTACAGTGCAGGAAGCAGAATAAGAGAAGGAAGCTGCGAAACAATGCTGAGAAACAGAAAACAATTGAGGAACTGACCCTTAACGTTAAATGTTTAACAATGAAAACAGCAGACTAAAAAGGAGGCTCAATTCTACTCCACTAGAAATTAGCTCCATACTGGAATCTGACAACTCTTCCTTCCAGCATTTCACCAGCAGCGAGAAAATGGGGAACCAAGGGGCTTGCATTTGCAGTGAGCAATCCATCCGGGAGCACAGTAAGGCAGTTTCATCTGGATAGGCAAAATTGAGGCGCAAAGGCTCCAACCAACCTTCAAAAGAAGATACCAAAGTTTCTTCATCAAGATGAGATATCTGTGATTACCCCAGATATTAAGAAAGCCAAGAAGAGAATCTTCGCTGCAAGATCTTCACTGGAGATTTGCTGTTGATGAGTCAGTGGACAGCTCATACTCACAATCTACACGGTATGTGCCACCCCACAAAATCAAACCAAAACCAGAAGATTCGGGGATATGTCTATGCATGACGTGCCTCAATCCTGAGCTGAAGCTTGAAGCTATAAAGAAGAAGCTGGATACAAATGTGATGCTAGAAATGCTTAGAGAATTAGAGTGAACTTGATCAGCTAATGGAAAAAATCTCAAGGACTGACCAATACTTTGACTACTAGGAATGGTCGAAAGACAAGGGATTAGACACCAAGGTTGTTACCTACCATGCCAAAAAGAACGTCATCGCTGCAGTGGTACTGAATTTGCTTGGAAGGTACAATATGATCAACACTGGCAGCCCACACCGAACAATTCTGATCACAGTACTACAGAATGGCAGAATGAAAGGCTGCAGCAAACCATCTTCAAAGCAGAGAAAATAATTCGCATAGACTGGTCAAATAATGTTGAACTCTATCAGTGTGGTTACTAGAAATTCCCAAAAAAAGACGACATTAGTATCACTGATACGAAATACGTGTTCTATGGTCCCCTGCTCACCAGTTGAAGCATCCGAAAATGGATACACATTTGATGAGCATGAAGTGTTCCGCATACGGCTGCATCAAATGCAAAAACAATTTAATTTGAATCACTTGACCTTTCCTATGCCATCTGCTGCATACTATGCACTAAAGATGACTGCTAGTTGAGGATACACAGTTCTTTATTCCGTCACATATGGGACCCTCGTGTTGTATCAGCAGTTTCCTTTAATGGGTTGAACACTCAGTGTAACATTATTGCGGTATAATTATGTTGTGCAGACTCTTATTTAATTTTGTGTCCAAAGGTTTGATCATATATTGCTACTGATATTGATCAAAAATACCCAATAATGCTAAAATCATATATTACTTACCTGTGCTTTGCTTTCATTACCTCTGTTTTTACAGTTGACTACTACCAGTTTATCTGATACATTTGAAACTGGTGCAACAACAGAGGAGAGTAACCACTAATGTTGTGTATAATTACGTTCCTAGATGTTCTTGTCACTTTTATTATATTGCTGTGCCATATCTAGTTTTTGTCACGTACGGGACACATTCGGATAAGAGATGTCAATTAATAAAGACACAATTATTCATTCGCAGTGCTTGTTCTAATTCCACTGACTGTTGTGCTGTTGACGGTTGGCATGTGCCGCTTCCTGAAACATGAATTAAGGAATCTGGATATGCATGCCTCGGCTTCAAACAAAGAACATTAGTGTTGATTTATTTTTTTGCACACATGAAAATAGTATTATACCTTCCAGTGAAGCGCAAATACATGCGTGTCAGAAATGCTTGTGATGAATGGACCACCTAAGGAACTTACCATGGGGCCTGTGAGAACAATATCTGAAGGTTTCCCTTACCCACTGTTCTAAAATATACTCTGTGTCACCTACGGGACAAAATTGCTGCACCTTTGCTAATTGCATCATGCAACATCTATATCAGATCAAAATTTGAAGACATTTTTTGGGATTTGAGCCACTTAAATATGTACCTTCCTGAAAATATTGAGTAAAACTATGTTTCTTGACAATTTTTTTTTTCTTCTGCAAAGGAGTCAGATTTTGTCACCACTATGTAGCAAATGACCCATGCACCAAGTTTCAGTACTATCAGATTATGTGGTTCGTGAATTACAGAGAAAGGGGTAGAACCCCCAGCAGGTATCGTAAAGCAACAAAAAATGCTCAGGTATAAAAAAATAGGGCTCAATAGGAAACAGTAGATTATTAATGAAGAGCAGTGATTGGAATGAGAATGATGCCTTATGTCTAATACTATCAGTACAGAAGTAAGTTGCATAATGGGCAATGGGGGTCCAATCCATCCCAGAATTTTTGCCCCCAAAGTTGCAGGTACATGCACTCCACTGACTTAATACAAGCGACCCTCCCCACATACACGCGCCCACCCATGAGAGGCCATCATTCACGATAGTGAATGAAGATAAGCTTATTTGGGTCACACCTCTACTTCAGTCACAATAATAATAATGGGCAAAACTTAGCA
>JAOBRC010550009.1:0-11239 GCA_027575255.1 Scolionema suvaense | reverse complement strand
AAATGTTTTTGTTTCTGTGAAGTCCTAGATCTTAAGAAAAACAGTCCATCAACTGACCTGCATTTTGAGGGGCAGCCAATCTGCATTTTGAAGGGCAATACTATCAACACCAAGAATCTTGAACTTGCCGATTTCTGCAACGAGATCTGAATGGATATGCATCTTGGTCATTTGTGATTAAAGAAAGCAGAAAGTGCTTTATGGTCGGAAACTTTCGTGGATTCGCCAAGCCGCGAAAAATTTACGTTTTGCGGGAAGAAACTTTCGCGAATTGGCCTTTATAAATATTTTTGAGGGAACAATCTTTCAGGAATAGGTCTTTTTCAAAATTTTCACAGGAAAAACTTTCGTGGGAACTGTAAAATATAACAACGTATTTTTAGTTGAGCTTCAATGTTTTTCTAGTATTGATCTTCAATGATTACGACGCTGCTCCTCTTTTTGTTCGCTTCCCCTTCTCTTGTTGCCGGGGCAAGAATTGTGAATGTCGTTAGTTTTTGCCTCTTTCTTTTTTATTGCTTTTTTCTTTTCAAATCTGAATATTTCGCGGGAAAACTTTCGCAATTCAGCCTTTTTAAAAATTTTTGAGGGAAAAAGCTTTCACGGAATGGGCCGCTTGAAATATTTTGCGGGAAAAAACTTCGGCAAATTGAACCGAAAATCGGGAAATCGCGAAAGTTTCTTCCTGCAAAAGTTTCTGACCTTAAAGTAGTGGGCATGCCTGACCTCCAAAGAACATGCTTTTTACAAACAACCGCAAGGAGCATTTTGATGAGTACAACTACTGTGCTAGTTAATCTGTTCCGTCTTTAGCAAAAGCAATTTTCTTTCTGACTATCAAGAACAAGGAAATTGACCAATTCATTTTTGAATTCTGGAACCTGGAAGCAACTTGATCGTTTAAGAGAGATTTTCATGGAATCCACTATAGATTGGGAGACATGAAGTGTCCAATCATCGGACAGAACATGCTCAAGAATGGGATCCACAATAGATTGGGAGACATGAAGTGTCCAATCATCGGACAGAACATGCTCAAGAATGGGATCCACAATAAATTTGGAGACATGAAGTGTCCAATCATCAGACGGAACATGCTCAAGAATGGGATCCACAATAGATTTGGAGACATGAAGTGTCCAATCGTCAGACGGAACATGCTCAAGAACCTCCTACCAAACAGTGCCAGAGTCGATTGTTGGCTTTACCATAGACATCTCATCAACTGATGAAAAACTGTTAAGCTGGACTATCACTATCATGAAGAAGAAATTTTCACGGGGCATTCGCAATCAAGAAGGTAGTCTTTTGTTTACGCCAATGGACAACTGCGAACTATTTGCTTATGGGATCATTGTCTGCTGTTGACAGTACAGTACAGGGCACCGTCGCATTAACATAAATTTCCGAAACGGTGGCCGAATGGCTCACGAGAATGTCACGAGAAATTCACGAAGGGCTCACTAACGGCTTACCGGATCCAATCGCGACGGAACATCCCTTAGTAGCTTTTCTGAAAATTCTGTATGCGGATTTTCCTTAATTGTTTCTCGTAAGCTTTTGCAAGTACTAATTTTAATCGGAATATTCACGAACGGATCTTAATTGAATTCTGTTAAAAGCAGTTTCATGTGCACTAAGGAGTTCAACAATGTTACCACTTTCTGTGATTACTACTTCTTCCTTATGATATTATTAATTTTTTCACAGTTTCTTGCTCTGTTGTTCTCTTTTTTTGGTTCTTGCAGCCTTCTTAACATGTTATTGCTTTAGTTCTTACATTGGTATTATTTCCTTGTAGTTCTTGCGGCCTTCTAAACACTTCATTATTTTCAGGTCTTACAGCTTTCTTACGATGTTACTTTTTTCAGTTCTGACGACTTTCTTACGATGTTATTTTTTTTTCAGTTCCTACGGCTTTCTTACTAAGTTATTTTTTCAGTTCTGATGGCTTTTTTACGATGTAATTTTTTTCAGTTCGTGCAGCTTTCTGATGATGTTATTTTTTCAGTTCTTACGGATTTCTTAAAGGAAGGGTAACGTCAAAAATGAAATTGTAGTAGGTGACAGAGCACATCAAAACATGAAATTTAGCGTTTATTTCATGGCCAAAGCTTGAGTAGTTTTGGAGATATCGAGTCTCAAACCTTAGTAGCTACCATCTTGATTTTGATGATGTCATCGATGTAACATTGCTAAGCATTACCATTTCCTTAGTAACGCAATACCTATATTTAAATTGTATATTTTCTCAAACAGATCTTTGACATATTATCCAACTTGATGATAAAATGAAAGAAAAATGCTCTAAAGCAATTCAACAATGAGTATTTTAGGTACAAAGTTTGGATAATTTGAGTGGTACACAAGTGACATCATGCATAATTAAAGGCAAGATGGTAGCTTCTGAACTTTGGGGCTCGTTATCTCCATAACTACTCAAGCTTTGGCCATGAAATAAAAACTAAATGTCATGTTTTGATGTGCTCTATCCACTCCTAAAATTTCATTTTTGACGTTACCCTTCCTTTAAGATGAAATTATTTTACTTCTTTAAGCTTTCTTAGGATGCTATTGTTTTAGTGCTTGCGGTGTTGGTACGATGTTGCTTTTTGCAGGTCTTACGGCTTTCTTACGATGCTATTTTTTCTAGGCCTTCCGCCGCTCAAACGATGTTGTTTTTATCACTTCTTACAGCTTTCTTCCCATGCTATATATTTTAGTTCCTACAGCTTTCTACCATCGCTTTTTTAAAAAAATTTTACAGTTTTCTTATCACCTTTCTGCTGGTCAACTTTACCAAATCGGTTTTTTTTCAAATTCTTACGGCATTCAGGGCCATTAATATAGTACAGTCAAAAAACAAGATCGATAGAATAGTGCACGAACTAAAAGCAGGTCCGTGGAACAGCGTAAGATTTCAAAAAAGATCGCTAGAAAAGCGTAAGAACTAAAACAAGTTTGCTGGAACAACGTAAGAATGAATAAATAGGATCACTGCAGCACTGCAAAAACTAAGAAAAAGATCACTAGAACAGCGTAAGAACTGAAAAAAAGATTGCTAGAACAGGAGACATAAAAAAAAAACAGATCGGTAAAATTGTGTACTAACTGAAAACAGATTGCTGGACCAGCACAAGAAAAAATAAAGATCACTGTAGCAGCATAAGAAATAAAAAAACTCAGTAGAATGCAGTAAGAATCAAAAAACATATCCCAGGTAAGCAAAAGAAAAGAATGG
This sequence comes from Scolionema suvaense, assembly GCA_027575255.1. NCBI lineage: Eukaryota > Metazoa > Cnidaria > Hydrozoa > Limnomedusae > Olindiidae > Scolionema > Scolionema suvaense. Next base: position 7,998 of record JAOBRC010550009.1, on the reverse strand, counting down.
AAAAGAGAAAAGATCGGTAGAATATGGTAGATATGGTGTCAGGAGAGCAGTAGGCAGAACTATTCCCTTAAAATTATGCTCTTGAAATTGCAGACCTTGCGTTAATGACCTTGTTAGGTTTCCATAATTGTTGCAACAGTCGGCTCTGCATTAACTGCTTCGTCCAGTTTCCGAAATGGCTTTCGTGAAGATTGTGCGGAACAGTTATATGTTCACGAACATCGAAAGCACTGCACACCATCCAAAATTTCCGTTCTGATTCAGACGTGAGCTATTTGTGAAGTTTTCGTGAGCGGCTCGTGAGCCGATCGTCCAAACGGTCGGAAAGGGAACGTTAATGTGATGGTGCCCTGCACTGTAGATTCAGATACATACCTAAGTATAGCCAAATATAATTGACATTGCCTCTGATACATTATCAATCTGACTGCTGCTGTCGCTTGGCTTTGACTCTGAATTTCCAGAGAGTGTCATCATAATCATCTTTGCTCCAGTCACTATCAGAACTTTGTTTAGTATCTTTGCCAATTTTCAATATTTTTCACACTAGGGTCCAGCATTTGCAGCAGCCAGAAACAACATGACAGGTTCTTGCCCATCACTCTGGCATGGAGTTTTGCTACTCCTAGTTGTGCACACATTTTGACACACCTAACATTCTTTCAGCAGGATGGCCTTGCATGCGGCAAACACAATTTTTTTTGCATTTAAAGAATATCTCCCTTTGTCTGACTTTCTATTCTAGAGTTTCGTCACACAGCTTCACCTTCAACTCTTTGTCAAGCTGAATCTTTATGGCAAGGGAAGGGACATCTAATCCTTCCATTGATCCATGAACTTGATGAGTTAGGCATTTTGTATACGCCTCTAGGGGTCACCTTCTTCACTGTTACCAAACCAACTTTCTTTAAAGATGCTGTTGAACTTTGTAAATAATGGACAACCTATTGTGCTTTTTGTAACTTTGCTTCGTAGTAGTTTGCTGAGCCTTTTCTTATGCCCATCGGAGAGCTGGCAACTAATGTGTTAGCTGTTGATGCTTGTCTGGAGATGATTCTGCGCACCTGGTAGCAGTTTAAATTGTATAATCTATTTGCATGGATGCGAAACTCAAACCTTTCAGATTTTGATGAGTGATTCTTGAGTGGCCTATTGTCACCAAGTATTGGGAAGAATTGCCGTAAATCCTTCCTGAGTGATAGTTGCATTAGACCAAAACAGAGCTACCTTAACTTCTCAGTACTCAGAATAGAGAGCCTGTTTTACCTGGTCAAGAATTAATGAGACACCTGTAGCAAGCGATGGTGATATAGAGAGCTTCATGTGATTTTTATGTGAGGATGCAGGCAAATAAGCCCATATGAATGCACATTTGAAAAAAAAAGGTCTTTACACTCCATTTTTTGGTTAGGAATCAGCCCTAGAACTTACAAGCTTGCGACGAAGATTTATTGATCCATTTAATCCTGCATTGATAGTTCTGGTATCAAGCGGTAGTTCACTGCAGTATCAATCTGGATATATACAGTTCCTATCATTTTGCTGCTTCAATACCATCATGAGCAGCTGACTGTTGTGTGCTCAATAGATTCCCAGGTGCTCTCAATCTTATATTTAATGCCATGTCTATTACTTCTAGAGTGATACAACAATACTCTGATGTTGTGTGACATAAACAGGTTCATGTAGTTCCACTCTTATGACAAACTTACTATCACCCTTCAAGATAGCCTGTTCCTTCCCGCATGGGATGCAGGTTCTCTGATAAACTCTTTCACCACTTTTGCAATCTCTTCTTAAGAATGTTGTGAAGCGATAACTACTAGTGGGAGCCTTAAGCTGCAGCAAGATAGCATAAGAGAAGTTCAAAACTTTCAAGAATGTGTCCACAAACAGTAAAGACAGTGTGAGTAGGTTGAAACTTCACATTTCACCACCAAAATTATCTGCATTTTGAGGGGGCAACGACCTGCATTTTTTGGTACATTTCAACATTAAATTTGAAATAACTTGACGAGAGACTAGACAAACTTCCAACAGTCAAGAAAGGAACAGAACCAAATATGGAATGATTAGATGCCAAGGAATGACAGAGATAATTGATGGCCTGCATTTTAAGAGGCAGAAGCAATTTTGCGACAATTTTCAGTTGGCTACGAAATGAACGATCTTGTATCATTTCAGTTGAAACCCACCAGGAAAATATAGTACATGGGAGGTTTCTCCAATGAAATAGACGGGTCTTTGAAATTTCACCAGCATTTTGAGGGATCAGTACCTGTGGGCAAATTGCCTGGTTCACTTTAATGGTCATCATAATACAACTCTCACTTATTTTAGACCCTATATCATGAAGTCTTCTGTTAAATTTTTGATGCGCGTCTAGATCAAGTCAACATGACTAGTGGGCACCCTAAGACATTGGAAGTATAGTGGCATAGAAACTATTGCTATTGCAGTTGAGGCACATTAAGTTGAATGTGTATTACGAAATCTCCTCTCTTTTTGTCTTGTCTAAATTGTTCGGCAAAAGGTGAGAATACCTGATTATGTGATCTTTTGTGCACCATCTTTCTTTGCTTGCTTATTATTGAATGAGAAGTAATTATATCTCGCAGTTTGGTCCTTACTGATTTGTATTTGTATATCTGTGTAGGTTTTGCTTTCGAATGTTTCAAATTCTATGATTTCATAATGATTTCTTTATCATTTATTTGTTTCTCTTTTGTCTGTATTATACACCCACTAACTTATCAAGTCAACTGCTAACTATTGTAGCTCTATTCTGTCTTGAATGCAACTGCATCAGCCTATGCCTATAGACTACTATACTTGGTATGTAGGTATGTTCGCTACTTGTTGGGCATGTCTGGTAAAGTTATATTTTTAATTTTTTCAGTGCTGTCCTGGATGGGTGCGAACACAGATGGGTGGTAGATATGCCCCTCTTTCTCCATATGAGGGTAAGTCTTCCCATATGATTGTACATTTGTCCGTAGAGTCGTATTCCTATCATTACATATTTCTTATTGGACCAATAGATGATTCAGTACTTCCATGCTGTATGTCAAGACAAAGCAAATTAAGCTACAGAAGTATTGCTTGTTAAGAGCCTACTGCACTTACGCTTAAAGTGAATCTTTCGTTAGAAAAATCTCATGTCCCACCAATACTTTACTTAGGAAAGCACTGAATATTACCTGGTAGGTTGGCAAGAGCCACATAGATGTGCAGAAGGGGACTTTCCTGTTTGGAATCGGCCATCTTGTTTTTTTCTACACTTTTTTGTGTATGATAATTATGAAGGTGATAAGGAAATAGTAGGTCATGGGCTGCGGAACGAAATTTAAAGTGGAGGGGCCAGGTCATTGGTCGGAGGATCCAGCGATGCTTTGGGTAGCATTTCTTAACAGTCATTTTAATAAAAAAATTCTAGGCAAAAACGTGGAGGAAGGGGGGGAGGGGGCAATGGGGCAATCATTCAAATCTATCAAGAAAGTGGACTAAGATTCCATTGACCAAACATGTTCTTGAGATTTCAAGAAGCTTAGGAGCTATTTGCAAAAGACTAGATTTCGGTTTCTAAGCACAGTTTATATCCATACTTCAGCTCTCCTTCTCCAAGTCACTCAAAAACCAAAAGAAGTATTCTCTATTTGTCACCAAATAGATGTTTAGCAATACGTAATTGGACTATGCATGCTCCTATTGACTTGTCGACATGGTTAACTTGCAAGCAATTAAGGGAAAGTACATCCACTCACAAGGCTGCACGAGGTTTGCGATAAAATATCAATAGAAGGTGCGGCAACTGTTCAAAGAAAGGCAGATGGGCAAAAGAATGTGTTGTTGTATCCAGCTTCATTATGTCCTCTAATAGTTCCATATTCCTGAATAAGTTAATTTTCTCACATTGTAGATATTCACATGGCTAAATCAAGGGTGCCAATGGCGCCCTTGAGAATACTATTTTTTGAAAGATCACGATGATACTTGCCAAATTATGAACACTAGCTCTAGATCAGGATTATGTCACCTGAGAAAAGTTAACTAAAGCAGGTGGATATGACTACCCTTTCATGGTGATGGTATTATTATGTACACATAGTTTTGTTTGGTGACGATAAATTTTCCAGGAATGTTAATTATGGTCCATACTCTAATCTGACCATTTATTTTTTTTTTAACCATAATGGGATACAGTTCCCAATACTTGGGATTGCGTTACTAAATGAACATTATGCAAGTTTTGTTTCTGTTCCACCTCTATAGAGGCTGCAATGGTATGTGCTCCAGACTAAGGCTGATTTATTGATTGCACCAGATTTGCAGGCTGATTCAGCTTTTGTTTTGCGCTTTAGATGAAGCATATGCGTAATATAATTTTTATATCACAGGTGCTGAAACGCCACTATATTGTGCTCTATCTCAAGACCATCTTCCGTCTGGCAGTTTCGTCCAGAATTGTACTATTGTTGAGATGGTGAACACGGTACATCCTGTAATTCTGAAGAAAGGTTAGTACTAATGAATACTCTTTTTTGCTATTGTGTTGAATAAATCATGATAATCTCCCATGGGTTTGTAAGGTACATTTGCTAATACCTTTAGTATGATCCGTTGTAAGTGTAAGGTTTGTTTCTTGTTCCATATGACATGAAAATGATATGTGATAGCTTTTCTGTGTTTTTTTTTATGCATAATACCCAGGCACTGACTGGAGCACATCAGAGCAGCTGTTTCTGAAACCCACTATAATAATCAAGTACCTTTTATAGAAAGACTTGTGGAGCAAATGTCTTTTTGCTTGAGTAAAATGTTTGTTTTTGCGATGGTGTGTGCTTTTTTTTCCCATCGTTTGGAGAGATTTTTGCCCATGAAAGAGTATGCGATTCCCATTGTATTTATGATATGCGGCTTGGAGAAACGTTTTTGACCTTTCTTGCATTACTCGTTTATTCTGGTGCAAGTATTTAGGCTGGTGCTTCTCCTTTTTTCTTGGTAGATATCTAACTTGATGGTTTCTTTCAAAGCAGTTCTAGAGGGAAAAATGTTGGAATTCATGTCACCCAATTCAATAAATAATAATTTACACTGCCCTTTGGGAGCCTATATAAGGGCCTAAAGCCCTCATTTGACAGCGCGGACTGCTCTTGAGCGTGCAAAGATTGGCACCCAAAAAATCGTATGGGGAATTTTCTCTTCAACACTATGAAAAATATTGATGAATGGAAATCATGCATATTGGGTGAGTCTTGAACTCATTTGCAGCCCACTCGTTTCCTGCACCTATTTACTCATGATATCCAGGATTCAGCATGTGAGCTGTTTGATTGAGATGTGGTCATGTCAGGTGATTAAACACAATAGGGGCTAAGGGTTGCCAGGTTCACTGGCTTGCAAGATATTTGTAACTACGTAGACAACCACCACCCCCAAAATAAGCCTGCATTAGGCCCTGATGTTATGTTATAGCAGATAGTTCCATGCACTGCGGAAGTGTGAGCTTTTATGTCCTGTTGATTTTGTATCTTTTTTGTATCGCTTTTGATGGCAATAAGTTGTGCTGGATTCATCAATGCGAAATGAATCTTCGAGTTATAACAGGGAAGTAAGAAGGGAGATAGTATTTGCTTGTAAATTTTGTCTTGGAGGCCATTTACCTTATACAGGCGTTCAAGACCTCAGGAATTCCGGATTTCTAAGTTCTAGATTTGATAACTCTATGCAAAAGTTGTTGGTATAAAAGTAAATGACAAAGTTGCAAATGGGAGATACTTTTGAAACGCTATGATCTATATAGTCTGGAATTTTGCATTTTTGGAATCCAGTGATCCTCAAAAAAGTTTTGCATTTATGACATCCCGCTAGTAATAAAACTTTTTTTACTCCTTTCCCTGTCGTCACATATATTCACCTTTACTGTGCCTCCTATTCTGTCATGTGAACCCTTGTAGAAATTTGCAGAGATTACAAGGCTTCGTTTTTCATGTTCGTTTGCCAGGTTTTATTGGCTTGTACCGTAATTATCTGAAAGAGCACCACGGCTTGAATGAACGCCCCCCTCAAATGAGCGCCCCTCTTGACAGCTGAGAAATTTAATGAGCGCCACGGCTTAAGTTAGCCCCCCCCTTAAACCAGGAAGTATGATGTGTATAGACACTCACTCAGATAGTTTGTAACGATGACGATCAAGAGAAGAATAATCTTCAGTCAGACATTCTTTTTTTTTCTTTTTATGATAAGGGCGTGAACAAACGCATTCCGTAATGATTCCCTATTACTAGTAACTGCTTTGTATTTTGTGTAATGAACGCCCCGGCTTGAATGAGCGCCCCCCCCTCAGATGAGCGCCCCTTCTGAAAGGTAGAAATTAAATGAGTGCCCCAGCGCTCATTCAGACAATTGCGGTATTTTTAAAATAAAAAGGAAGGAATTGTAATCAGTCTTTACTATAAATTTGTCGTAATGTTATTTTTGCAGCAAGCATTACGCTTTTATATTCTGTGCCGCAATTTATTAAGAGGACTGATTTTCCCAGAGGCAACAACTTCCTTGAACAAAATCATGCGATATTCGCCAGGAAAACAGCTTTAATTGCACTTTCAGAAACAATTTTGCTTCCAGGACAATAAACTTGTATCAAGTCAGGTCTTATTAATGCCATAAAATGCCTATAAGCTTACTGTTTATCTTGACTCAAGCCTTTAGAGGCATGCCCCATTCTGGCTCTGTGTTTAGAGAAAAGAATATCAGACACTGCCCTTCCTAAAGTTCTCTAAAAAGTGCCATTTTTGATTAGATAAATTATAATAGCATTTCAAAGAAAATCAGACTCAAATCTATCCTATCATCCCCTTGTTAGAACTGCCTGCTACTTTTAGAATAGACTCTGCCATTTAGCAAGGATAATATGCCAGTAGTGGCAACAAAGACTGAGACCAGTTTCAAACGTTGATTTACGTCGCGTCGAATTTGTTTACTTTTGCATTCTTCGGCACAAATTCGACGCGACGCGACGTATGAAACCAATTTTTACTTTGGTTCGACAACGTCGAAGTTGGTCACTGAGTACCTGCTTCATGTCGACATACGTCGACATGAAATTGCGTCTGAAACAGATTTTCGTCGCGTCGCGTCGAATTTGCGAAGATATGAGCCATCTACAAGTACAATTTTGCGTATTTCCTGGTAAGGAAGCTAAAAGATGTTCCACCCATCCTGTCACTACCATCAGCATGTAGTTCAGATGTCTGGAGTACATTTTCGTACTTTTCTGATGCTACCTAGAATTTCTGCATGACAGTCTGCCACAGCAGCTTTTTCTCACCCAAAAAGTGCTCGTTTTCAGCCAGATAATATATAAAAGATTCTCAATTCTGCAAGAAGGTGTAGAGGAGGGCTGAATGAGGTAACAGAACTAAAAGTAAGCTTTTCTATCAAAAAGAATTCGCACTAGCCAGCAGCAACAACAGATATTGAGTAACTCGACGCGACGGAATTTCGACACATATGAAACCAATTCTTATATGTCGAAAGTAAACATGGCTTCCCACCTGCTATTTCGACGCGACGCGAAACGACGTTTGAAACAGGCCTTATTCACATTTCACCAGAGAAATTCATATTCTGAGTTAACGGATTTTGAATACTGGTGGCAAAAGATATTCATATTTATGTGCGGACAGCCCCTTACTTTAACCAATTTAGATGGCTCATAAATGATTTACATAAGCACCACGTAAGCACCAGTTGAGGCTGGAATTGCCAAAAATTTTAAGCACCACTGAGACTCATTTTCAACTTACTGGTGCTCATATAAAAAAAAAGCGTGTATAAGATTTCATGTACGCTATACAGGGTAGGAGGAAAGGTCATTTCTGACCATTTCTTGATGTGTCATGTAATATATAGTACTATCCCCCCAAATCTAGCAGCTTTATTACTGAAATATTTTATCTTGATCAAAGTGAAGCTATGGAAGTGTTACAATTTTTC
>JAOBRC010549898.1:0-11239 GCA_027575255.1 Scolionema suvaense | reverse complement strand
ACATTTTGTACCAAACCTTTGACTGGTACCTGACCATTCTAATGAAAGGCAGCCATGTTAGAAGTATGCTACACATGTGCACGAGCCATCAATTCCCTTGAAGATAACTGCTACCTAACTGTCCCATAGTCACCTGAATACAAAACATAAATATTCCTTCATGGTAACATACCTGCATTATATAGCTACCTACCGTCCAAAATCATTCTCTCACAAAAGTTCACTCATTCCATAAAGACTCTACATATAGCTACCTACAACATGTCCCTGCATACAAGCAGCTTCAAGAATGCAATATGGTTCATATTAAGTGTCATGAATGTTACAAAGCCAGCAGAAAAAGTATCGATCATTGCTCAATCACATTCAAACCAAATGCCTGGCACATCGTAGGTCTTTAGGTGTTTTGGGGAACATTAACAGGTTTCAGAGTTTCACTGTTCATCAGAGTTATTGTTATTAGATTGTTTCTTGTTATATCGTCGCTGGGAACATGGTGGTCTCTGACATTCAGATTGAGCGACTCATTGGTGGGCTGTAGATCTTGTAGGCTTTTCCGAAATGTATTACCTTTCAAATTCTGTACAAGGTACGCGCAAAGCTGCAAGCATTTCTGTACAGCAATCATTTTGTTGCCCAGGTTTTCTTCCTCTCAGAACAGATTCTCACTGACGTTTCCTGCAATAAGTTGTCGGTAGGTCTTTGGCATACTCATCGAATCACTGCTTGCTTTTGTGTTTTTTTCAGGACCATGTTTGATTTGCTTTGTCTAAGAACGGGAGGAGAGGATCAAGGGCCCGGAGAAAACAGTCGGAAAGCCGGAGATAATCAGGAGCGCACTGTACCGTAAAATCGTACTTTGTCAGCCTCGGAAAGAAACGTTTTTACGTGGTGGGCACTGTGTGATTGACTTACTAAGGATGGTTTTCGGGGATCATAGATTGACTTTGAACCTGCTGAGATTTTGATATCATTATTAACATTTGCTACAATCCGTGAAAAAATCATTAAAACCAAAGTGAAGAGGAAGAAAACAATACTTTCACTCACACTTTCTGACAGCCAGTATAATTTGTGCACAGCAAATTCCACTGCAAAGTCAATGTTGAATATACTGGTGTAATCCAATGAAATGGAGTATAGTAAATCTTTTATGAATATGAATGCTATCCCAACAATACCCCATTGAGAGGGTATGTAGAAGGGAAGAACGTAGCAATAGGTGAACAGCAGTTAAGATAAATCAAGAGGATTGTACTGACATTTTAATGTCACTGTCTCGGTTACGTTCACTTGCGTTCGGTCATGCAATATGAATCTACAGTCTCGGACAAAATATATTGGCACTTGGATCGAAATCAAGCAAAGTCTAATTATTTTTCCCTTCCCTTGGAAACACTGAAGTAAAGATATCTTTCTGGCTTGCCGACTGTGTGCAGCCATGAAAGCATCATTGTTCAGAGGAGGAGGGGAGTCAGAAAGGCAAGGTAGTCAGTTTAATGTCAACACAAGTATTCTGGTAATGTGGCCAAATATTTTGTCCGAGATTGTAGCTCGAAATAGACAACTGTGTTGTGATCAAATGATTATGTCACAGAAGAATCATAATTTATTTTCGTAAAACAGAGATATCGCATGGTAGCTACTTGTACATGAAAAGCTTCACTCTCTGAGTGGATTTTATAAAGTAAGCGGTTAAATCGATGTCGCCCCAATACAGAGATGTGAGAATATGTGAACTTTCATCTTCACCTTTTCCCCCTAGAATCCGACAGAAGCATCTAATTTCGTGAAAAGCTTTGCACCTGACATATTGGGAATGATTTTTTCTGTAGTGGGCAAACGATAGAGCTGGAGGTTTTGTTGAAGAGTTAAGAGGACTTGGATTTAAAACTATGCACAGCTTTCCATTGTCTGTCTCGATTGATTACGAATGCATTCGTCAGTCTGTAGCTTTTTCGCTCTATGACGCTCCTAAGCAACAATTCTCTCAAGTTTATTTTTCTCTGAGCACTTAGAGTCTGGTTTCAGTTTTCTGTGGTGTGTGTTCATGCAATATAACCTGGTTTCCAAGGAAGTCATAAAATTCTGCAGTCATGGCAACTGTTAGGGAGAAGGCATTTTTTCTAACTCGGCTTATCTGATCGAGCTCTTCATAAGTGCATAAACTATAACGGATGAGGATTCTGAACCAACGTACACAGGTCTTATCCCTTACGATTTAAGGAAGTAGTGCATTTCTGATGCACTGGTAAGGGGGATTCGATGCACTGGTAAGGGGGATTCATAGTATTCTGACTTTCAGGGTGAAGGTTTTAACCCTACCTAGCCTGGGATTTTTGAGGATTTATAAAGACTGGGGGGTGCTAAATTGACTCCCCGCTCGATATTTCCGGAACGGCAAATGCTATAGCCATGAAACTTGGCGGGTAGTTAGTCCTTGGTATGAACTCTCCAAAAATACCCCATCCCTATCTTGGTCCTATTGTTTCTGTAAACAATAATGATCCCTGTCTTGGTTCTATTGTTTCTGTAAACAAAATTGATTTCGTTTTGAGGCAATAGGAACGTGCAATTTGAATGGGCAAACTAAAACTGACGTAATTATCCAAATTTATGACGAAGATTGCGTTTTTATGCACAAATTTGTTACTCAGGGTTCTATACTAAGTCAATTCAGAAGTTTGAAGGCAAAATAAGGGTTACTGACGCCTTGGACATGCATGGCCTTTAACAAAAGAATGATAGAACAATGGGACTTGACTTCAGGCGATGTCTTGATAAATTTTATGAATTGTCAGCAAATATCAGCATGTAGAATTTGCTCTTTATCGTTTGGCAGCGGAAAAACTACCAGGGGGAGCCGAATCGCCCAGGCTAAGTAGGGTTAAGGTTGGCTCATGTGTGAGGCGCTTCTAGAGACTTTTGGGAATAACATTCACAGGGGCTCCAGTATCACGTTTTACATGGTTTAATGATTCTGCGCCCCCCATGGGTTTTCGGAAACTATCTCAAAAAACGGCAAAAGCCTACGATTTGCTTTTGTTAGGCTTTAAGTTACAGGGGCTTACGCATATCCTGGCCACATTTGGTGCAATTTGCTTCACCGGATTACGAGATATCAGCCTTTTCTCATGTAACATGCGACTAATTTTCTGCATTTTAAACTTACAAACTCCATAAAACATCAAATCGAAGTTGCTTACACTTGATTATGGGGGAGTGGGGAGGGTTCACGTATGCTGATGAAGTAAGCAAATAAAAACAATTGACAGGAGCCTATTTCATCATAGTGGGCCGTAATGCCCCCACCTCCTACCAAACGCTTCGGAATATCTTTTTAACGAGTGTAGCGAGAGTCATGAAACTTATTCGGAATTTATTCAGAAGTATATTTATTCTGCAAAAAAAATTTTGAGGGGTGCCACCTGCTAAGCATGATGACGTCTTTGTCATAGTGCGGTAGGCTAAATTTGACATGTCAAAAAGGATAACGGCTGAAAATAATGCCAGAAACAAATCTTTGGAGCAGTATACGATTATGTTGATGGAGTAGACCATATAAAACTTCACTATTTTTTAAGATGGAATGTATGTTTTATCCCAATTTTCGAAAATCGACATTTTTGGCAGTTTTCAAGCATCGACGTCATTTTAGTCTCAACAAGGTCTCAAATAGCAAGTCAGCAAGGTAGGAAGCAGAAATTCAGAAAAAAGTTTTTACCAGACATTCCACGTTCAAACCAATGGCAAGGTTTCATAGGATCACTTGTTCAGCTGGTGCATTGTTCATTCTTGTGTTGTATGTATATGTGAATGTAACACATGTGCTGCCGCTATTCTCTCTCATGTCTACTTTGCCTATGATTTCTTCCACGTTAAATCCCTCGCACAATATAATGGCAGGCGCTAGACGGCCATATTCAAATGCTTAATGCCACCGACAAAACAATACACGTTTTAATAAAGTACGGCTACATACAGTGTTTGCCTCGTTTTGATTCTGAATGACGTAATGCAATGAGTGGACTTACAATGGAATATGGTTAGCTATAGAAATAATCCTGCTAATTACCTCTTACTACTCATAGAAGTGCTACCACTAATGTCATTTAAATGTGCCACAGGGGCTGCATTTTGCGAGCTTTCATGGGAACGAGGCTAACACTGTATGCAGCTTTAATTTCTATTGACTTTTCAAAACTGCTCGACTGCGGTAATTTCCACTAACCATCCACAGCATATGGATATTTCTCTGATTTGGAGCCACGTGATTTCTACGGTGAATATTTACCGTAGCTATGCAGCAATTAACCAGATTAGTAGTTTTCAATAAGGCCACTTGAATCCAACCAATCATGACCGATATGATTGAAATTTACATTTTCTGCTGCTCTCCCCGCCAATAAAATTGCAGACACTTTGCTATGCACTGGATAGACAATAAACCATGCGGCAAGCCTGAGCTTACTAGCATGGCAATAATTTTATAATTTCAGGTCAGCCGAATTCATTCTGACTTGCCAGAATAGCGTTGATAGAAAAGGGCTTGGCACAGAAAGCTCAGGGAACAGTTTATTGATTTTTTAGCACAGAAAGCTCTGGAGGAAGTATAGATTTCTTTACTCAGGAAGGACGAGGGTGTGGAGTTAGTGGACAATATTTTTGACACATAAATAAGGACAGGAGAAGACTAATGTATGATAAAATAAGGATACTATGGATTTGGCACGTTTGCGCCGTTCTTTTCTACCTTTTGCGCCCTCTCTTTGGATTCAAATCTCTTGCTAAACACATATTCCAATTTACCTTTCAGTTTTGGTCTGACAGATGTCTCCAGAAGCATTGGTAAAAGTTGTGGGAGCAGGAATAATCGTCGCATCTTTGCTCTTCATCTTTATCGTTCATCTGCCGAATGAAAAAGGTTTTCCAAAGCCTGGATCATATTTGAGTACCTGCAGGAGAAAAGGTATAGGGGCTATGGCTTCTAAACACGAAAAAATTGATTGCAGATCTTTTGTTCAGCGTAGAACAGAGCGTAGTAAGTCATGGCTACCACAGAGTAGCTGCACTCAGAGGAATGACCAACCAATATCCGCCCTAACATTTAGGGCTCTAGAATGGCTCAGTGGTAGCGCCGTCACCTTGTGCTCACAAGGTCGAGGGTTCAAATCCCACCGTCTGCAACTGGTAAGCGCGAAATCCCTAAAGGTTAAGACGGATAGGGGCTCAGTAAAACCTAGCACTGAGCGATAGTGAAGCGATGAGCAGAGCACGGATCTACAATTCGTAGTAAGCTTGTTTTATTTTATAGGATTGTCTCGTTTATTTATTTGTTTTTACTGATTGTGTTCATAGCAGTTGTTGCACATCTTGTCTTGGTCGAGTCGTTGTGTCATAGTTGGAAGAGTGCGACCGTAATTTACTTATGTTTGACGACTTGTGACAAGCATTACACTTTAGACGCTATAACATTTTGGAGCCTTTTTTAGGCACAGGCACAAAACTTCTGAATTTATTTGGGCCGGACTATAGTTGCTGCCATTTTAGCAATTTCATTCTGTATCTTTCTTCATTTAGAAGCACCAGTTGACGGATGCGCTATAAAACACTTTCAAAACGTCTTGCTCGTTCTCACGTTTAACTCGCCGTTCTACCAAAATTTTCCTATTCTGCACGAAATGTACGGTAGTGTGTTCGGCAAAATAGTCACCAGCGGGACAGACCCTCCTGATTCAAAGATACATCCAGACATAATATTGGAGCATAGAAAAGGTTTCCATGGCTACGAGTGCATGGGAAGAGCAATAGATGCGTATCCTGGATATAAAGGTAAACATTCGTTCATTCATTCTCTAATTTCCTAATTATTTTGACTGACTTGCAAAAGTGTAAGGACAAGAGCGGGTGTGAATAAAAAGTTCATCTAAGCAGAAATAAAGGCTTGCTGGAAATGCAGATCCAACATCCTCATGTAACCCTAGCTGGTCCGGGTTCTGAGGACTCCCCTACTTTGTCGGGGGAGGGGTAAATGTGCCCCCCCATGCTAACTCCCGTTTGAATAGTCTATTTGGCTTGAAACTTGGTAGGAATAAAGAACAAAATGTAAACGTTTGTTTGACAAAAAGAAAAATAATTTATGACGTCAAAATTAAGGGCTCGGGGGCCAAAAAACGCACAAATTTTCGAAAAAATGTTGTAAACATTTTTTCCCGCAAAATTGTTCGGAAACTCATTAAAAACAACTAAAATAATCATAAAATGTAATTTCATGCCAAGTATTGGCCAAAATTGGTCTGAAACCTCGAAAACTACTGTAAGTAAACATAGCAATAAAATGCACACGGGTTGTCTTGAGAACGGTTTCGGCGGTATATGACATTATCTAAGGGGGGCGGGCAGATTTGCTCTCCCGCCGGGCCAACTAGGGATAAACAGTAAAATGTTATATGTAAATTTGTATATCTAGAGCATAGTGCTACCAAGGAAGTTATTATAACTTCCTTGGTGTTATCTGAGCAAGTATATTTGATCCAAGGTTTCAGTATAGACGCTCTTTAGCCTTCGTTCAAGACCCTTACTTCATGCTTCGTATAGGGTCTTTGCATCAGAGCTTGATTTGCTGTCCAGCTTGTTTTCAGCGCTCTATTGTTAACTATTCATGCACACGCTGAGTGAGCAAACGTGTTTGTAATTTATTAGACGGGCAGCGAATTGGAAACAGGTATGCATATAGAATGCGCTGTGTCAGTTCTGGTAATTTGCATGTGTGATGGCAAATAACTCGCAGATGCAGAGACCCTATACGATGCTAAAAAAAACTCGAGGATCTTGAACGAAGGCTATGACGCTCTTATGCTATAACAGCACAGTACTATGTCATATCCAACCAACAGTCGACACAATAACCACATTTATCCAAAAACAGCACTACAGGTCTGCGTCACGTAGCACGCTAAAAATTTTGACATGTATGGTGTCTGTTAAAGTTATTGAAGTCCCTTGTGTGCAGAGTTCATAGTGATTAGCGAGCTAGGGTTCCGGCAAAATTTATGACGCTTTCATTATCGGTGCGCCTTATTGCTCCAGTGGTGTTTGTTGACCAAAACTCTCTTACGCGACCATTATCTTGCAACTATGCATCAATTACGGGTGGCTTTGCCAAATGGCAGTAGTTACTTCTCCTAAGATGACTCACCTACTGGTGCTGCCGGATAGATGCGTTGGACAGGCTTTTTGAAAGACATAGCAAGAGACTATCTGGACGAAGCTGGTTAGAATGTGAAGCTTACGATGACATTTTACAAGCGCCTTAGCTTAGTCTAGCTTTGTGGCAGCTACTTTATAGATTTTTGATGCAAGCACTTTGTATCCATGACACGTCATAGTTGAAATCGAGTTGACTTTACCCATAAGCATATTCTTAACTCCCGACCTCTAGATTTCGTCGCCGTGAACCAAAAGTGCAGTACTCCTCAATTCCATCTGAAAGTTATGAATGATCCTGCGAGCAATTATAGCTAATCTGGGTTCCAGCCCCCTCACGTTGCTTACTCCTGTGGTCAGCGCTACTCCGCTCATTCCGGGCTTGGTAGATACTCACTCACTTTCTGCATCCAAATCTAGTCGATTCGAAGTGCTGCCATCATATAATAATACAATGTAATATAATTAGCTTTATTGCATATAAGAGGGTAAAATCGGAACCTGCGAAAAAGTTTATTCTGGGTCCCAGAAAGCTGTAAAGTGTCGATTTCTGAAACCTAGCACTTATTTGGTCACAAAAAATTACTAACAAGAAAAATATTTGTATGTCTAAAGCTGTAGCAAGTAAGGTATCATAAATAATATTATATTCATTGTTTAGATATGTTGCTACTTCCATCGTAAAAGTGGGAATTTTGCGATGTCATTATCAGCTCAGCCTATATTAAATATTGAGGGCAGTAAAAGCCAATTCTCTGCTAAGGACGTCGGTGATTGGCAGGGAGGGTGAAGGGAAACAACAAATTTGAGCAAAGCATGATGGATCGACGAATTTTAGGAGCTGAGGAGCATCTACATTGGTTGCGTTGACCATGTTGCTCAGCATCTACGTCCTTATTTTGAACCTGTCTTCCAAAACAGGGAAAGTAGATGAGAAACCAGACTAGATAACTTGAGGATAGAATCCATACACAACTATTCTCGAAATCAACAAAATGGGTACATGTCTAATGAGAAGGCATTTCCCACTTTTTAATTTTCTTGAGGAGGTACACGTTTTCATGAGGAAAGTGTGATTTATGCAATTGATTGTATCTGTTTGACCAGTCACTGTTGAACTTGACGTGGTCGTTCGAATTTAGGCAATAGAGTAGGAGCCTCTGTAAGGCTACTTTCTTACATAAAAGCCAGTGAATCCCAAAACAGGTTTAAATAGTTACGTGAGTTTTTCGCGAATAGATCTCACCATCACAAATCTAAAGGCTTCTGACCAAACTGCTGAGAACAAAATGAATATAAAGGTTAAAAGCTAAACCAAATTGACTGTGGTGAGAGAATATGAAAAGGAATGTCTTCAGAGCCAATGTTTTAAAACACTCATTTTTTTTTCACAGGTTACCTTTATGGAAATGATGATATGATTATCAACTGGTGGTCATTGCTTGCGTACGATAAAAATAAAATTTGGCGTGGTTCCACACATGTTGACTTCAGACAGGAACCAAACAAAGATATCGTATCGTATTGGAATTGGTGGAATACAGAATGGGGACTAAAAGCTTGTGCAGCATATTATCAAGACCTCCAGGATCGTGCCTCAAAGCCACAGGTTGACGAATTCAACGCTACATCTGCACTTAAGACTGCTTCCGTGAACGGCGGTGGAAAACTCAGATGCGCCGTTTCATATTCTGATTTGTTCTATATCCCAAAGCAGCATACTCAAACATTCCGTTTTTTGTCAAATATTGCTTTTACAAATCATCTCTTTCTAGAAATTGCAGTGAACAATATTCTGGCAAGTTTAGACTTTCTTGACATGATTGAAGTGTTGAATGGCGTTTACTTGCCGGAACGTGTTGGCAATGATATATCCAGCAAGACTTTTTGGAGTATATACAGACGAAATTATACTTTTCTGCATCCATTTAAAATGGGAACTTCAGACTTCAACAAAAGCATACTGGATAAACAGGTTATAAGTTATAAACTTTCCCTATGTGAGGGCGAATAGTGCAGCGAAGGGCAGAATATTTCGTGAAATAGATTCGCTTGATTTGTAACATTTTGAGCATCATATCGCAGCACGAGCTCTCTTTTGTTCTATGTAACAAGAAGCTGAATTCAAAGTTTCGGCGTCCCCATTGCAACTGTAATACTATTGAAAATAAGGTACTTGAGACAAAGAAACTGACTTTATATATAATAGATGTATATGTAACATTACGTATATTCTGTTTCCACCACTACGCATATTCTGGTAATAACTCAGTTGGAGCAACATGGAACTCATTATCACAATAGGTCGCAGAAAAGCTTTTATATGTTGAGTTTTTAACGACGATGCATAACATCAGGTATTGGGACAGGATTTCTCATCGAGTTACGATTGAAATTACAGACTTGAAACAAAAAATAATGTTATTGTCGTAGAATTACGAGGTCCTGTTCCTAAACAATAAAGTGCAATGCTTAAAGTCTTATGAAAACACAATTATAATAATAACAATTATAAATTTCTTTATATCAGCAACAGAGTTCCAATCAATAAACTTTAAACAATTTTCAGGACACCTTTTCGTAAATTACAGCTACGTACAACCTAAACCTCGTTAGGATTCTGGATGACATAATGCAATTCCTGCATTTGAATAGGAGTATTGCTACACAGAAAAAATCCTACTGATCACCCTAAGGACCCATAGAAGTGCTATAATACTATTTTGATTAGTTTCCATGTATGCCAAGCAATCTGATACATATCAGTACTCAAAACAAGAGATAAAAACCTCAAAACATTTTGCACGAAGCTTTTCGACCTTGTCATCCTCAGGTGCTTACAGTGTCACATAGAACTTATAAAAATCTTTATACACTCTGACAAAATCTCACAAAAATGCAATTAGGCATAACTATTCCCCATAAATGTATAGATGATAATAAAGCTAAGTGGTAAAACTATAAAAATACATAAGAGAGCAATTAAGGCCCATAAAATACTGCTTTTAAGGTTTCTTTCAAGTCACACCATTTCTGAAGAGTGCAAAATATGTTTTGAGGTTTTTATCTCTTGTTTTGAGTACTGATATGGCGGATTGTGTGTTTATTTGATACATATTAATGAACACTTAAATAGCTGTTTGACTATAATTGTTAAAACTACCACTGTGCATATACGAAACGATATGCTATGCATATGAAAACTAAATGTCCTTTATCCGTCATTCCGTCAACCTTCCTAAAGCACCTGGAAGGTAACTGTTAGACTATGAAAACTGATACAGCATCTAAAACAATCTATAAAGAGTAGAATAAACTTAAAGACTCCCGTTCCGATAGAAATGTGCTTTTCCACCGCAGCCTGTGATCTCAAAATCAAAACGGAGAATGTCACGTGTCAAAATAAACTAATTTATAATACATGAAAACAACTCAAACTGTGGTTTCAGAATATGGCTTTATCATTTTTGCAGTGGTTTGCTTTTCACTCCAAGTTCAGCTGTCATTTTTGTTATCGAGGCTGTTGTTGATGGCTGCTCATCGGATCTTCGGAGAATATAAAAGCGTCTTACGTTATTTTTATTTGTACGGTACGGTGATTCGGGTGGTCAGTAAACTCTTAACATTCCGCGCGTTTCCTAATCCACTTTCAACTGTGCAGCTGCAGTATGATCTGGAAAATACTTTATCCTGGCGCTTCTGTTTGTTTTGACTGTTGCGAAACTTGGTAAATGGTACCTGGAGATGTGTACGGAGCGTTTACCGAAAACCGGAGCAAAATTGAGCGAGAAGCGAAGGAGTTATATAGGCTTGTTTAAAAATCACCTCGTCATTGATTTTTTGATATTTCTAGATCAGTATTGATCGAACGTTTGATTTATTAAAGGGATCCTCCTGCAAAAAATCATGTTAAAGGGGCTGGATCCGATAGGTGACTGAAAATAAATTTTAATATTTTGAGTAAAATTAGTTCTATTCAACATGGAAGCAACCACAATATAAGTCTCATACGTTTATAACACAATCTTCGTAT
>JAOBRC010549787.1:0-11239 GCA_027575255.1 Scolionema suvaense | reverse complement strand
GCTTCCTTCCTGGTGGAGAAGGAAGAAAGGGAAGCTTGGCCATGAAAATGTGATTTTATAGATATACATCCTGTTATAGAGAGAACCTTACGTGTTTTCGTCATACTCATAAGATGGTAAGTGTTTTCGGCCTAACTTCCTTTTTTGTCGGAGGATCCCTTTAAATCAGTTTTCAGTTGAATTCTGAAGGTCTGGACAAAACTGATATTGAAACGCAATATATCTGCGTCAACTCCGCAGAAACATTTAGTAAAGAATTGGAAAATAGGGACAAGAACAAAGATAAACAGGCTCAAATGCACTTTTATACAAAAGTAAAACGCCGTAGCTAGCTACATTGGACACACAACAACAAACTCATTCACAGTAAGTCATTTAACAATTATGGATGATGCATCTGAAAGGTGCTTATGCTTGTCAGAAATAAAATTTCATTTGGTGAAAGAGCGCATTGAGAATACCATATTTGGTCTTTGTTTTGTGGCAAAAGGTTGTGACGTGTTCTTAATTCAGGACTATATCCATTGAAATGTTAATCCAAAAGTAACTTTTCATGAATTGTTATCTTCTAAATACCTTGAATTGAAATAGCTTTGCCACATCCAAGGCTATTTTAGCCCAGTCGCTCCCCGGTCTCCATTCGCGCTCAAGGAACCCTGGTAGAATAATACCTTGTTGCACAAAGGCCAGTCTGTTGTTGCTCAAACCACTCAACGTTCATTTTTTTCAGAAGCTTTCAAGAACTGTGAAGAATTTTTTGAAGCGCTTCCAATTCAAAGTGCCTTCACAAGTAAAAGTCGTAAAAAGTGCATTTTTGATTTCAGCTGCAAAAGCATTTTGTGCCAAATATTTTTTGTACGGGATTGTAGCACGATTTGATTATACCTAAAAATGTTCACAAGTCATATCAGATCATAGGCATAGAGTTGAAAAGATGTCAGAAAGGTCGGCGTAGTCATTAGATGAAGTCCATTTCACTTTCGAATTTTCAAATTCAAGGCCCTAAAATCTCCGAGCCGTGGACAAGGAGACTTGATTGTCTGCGCAGCTAGCTGGATAATATCATTTGTCATTCGCATGAGCTGGCAAACGCCATATTTAGTGCAAATCTATTTTCATAAAACATAATAGTTTGATGCTCAATAGCTTGATATAGTGGTCATATAGACTTTGACAGTATTTCAGAATATAATCAGATATGTGGTGCCTATATACCTTATCGGACAAAACAATGTCAAAAATTTTGTCCGACAAATATTTTTGTCCGACGAAAAATTTCGAAATCAGCCTACCTAAAATTTGCTTTCCCGTTTATGAAGTAGATCTTCATCAGCTGTTGCGAAATTTCTTGCTTTCAACAAGAAATGAAGGCGAAAACACACAAATACATCCAAAGTTGACATGTTTTGCTCATAAAAGTCAATAAAAACGAAAACTTAAGGTTGTTCGTTCGGGGGTGACGAAAATTTTGTCGGGCGAATATTTTTCTCAGACGAAAATTTTGTCCGACATTGCTTTGTCCGATCAGGTAGCTTACGCAATGGTTTACGGCAGCTGTATAATATTCCAATAGCATGCAATGTGTACCCTATGTGCGATGCGTGGCACCAATTTCCGATAGAATCCTACAACGTACAACGTTGCACGAAGATTCAGAACGAAATCACACCCCATATTAGGTATGATTTATGCTCTGATATGCATTGTACTAATTGTTTGAAATCAACCATGCGTGGACGAATGTGAGCCACACATCTTACATAGGGGAGACACCGGTAGTTGCGTGCTATTGGAATTTAGTACTATTGGTGGCACACATTCGTTCATGCGTAGATGATTTCAAACAATGAATACAACGCAAATCAGAGCATGAATTATATAACCTTTAGTGCAATTTCTTCTGATGAATCAGGGGGACACATCACATGCAGTTGGATGCTATTGGAAAAATGTACGCTATTTATACGACCAAGACGTACAAATCCTACACACAATATTGGCACTGTGCACGCACCCACCATGTTAGTATACCCACAATCAGGTGCAAAAATTTAGAGACTTTGGTTATTTTTCGGCCTATTTTCGAAAGCAGGGATATGCAAATGCAATCATTATTCTAAAATCGCGACAATTTCGATGTGATCAACCGACAGCACGAATATACCAACCTGTAAAGTATCAAACTAGCACGATTTCACCACCTAAACATGTACAGAAGTCTCATCAGACCACTGCAAATGGGAATAAATGGTAAAATCTCAAAAAGGTTGGCGTGGTCACGAAATCGGGGTCATCTCCCCCTTTTCGTCTTCGAAGTCACTCAAAATCCAAAAAGTTCGATTCGTTAACCGAGTCGTCAACCGGTGGAGCCATAGGGGCTCGTTTTTCGTCGGAAGTGCATAAAACCGTTAGTCCTGGCAAATGCCGTATTTTGAGCATCTCTCAATATATTTTGCTCTTGATTGCACGCACTCGAGAGAACAGTCACTGGGTCTCTGGCTGCTTTTAAATTTCTCTTGGTTTGTCCAGGAAGCATGACAGAAAGCACAGTAACCGCTAGGGTAGGATCTACGCGAGGCATTTTGTATGTGCGTACCATATATATAATTTATGATGGTTTCCCATGACTTTGCTACGAAAAATGTAAAACAGGCTTTCACTTTTCTGCTGATGTACGCTTGGTTGTTTTTGAAGAGAGGTTCCCTGCAATATCTTTTAACATCAATAGCACTCGCCTTCGTCTCATGTACATTAGCTGCAGATGGGAGTCCATAATTTTGTTTCCGATTTCAACAATGGCATCTGATCCAACAATCTCGGACAAAATACATTGGCACTTGGGTCAAAATCAAGCAAAGTCTAATAATTATTGGCCCCTCCACTCCCCCCCCCCCCCCCCACCAGAGGGAATGATGTATAGATATATTTCTGGCTTTCTGGCTGTGTGCAGCAAAAACTACCGTAAAAGCATCATTGCTTAGAGGGGGAGGGGAGCCAGAATGGCAAGGTAGTCGTTTCAGTGTCAATGTCTGGTAATGTGGCCAATTATTTTGTCCGTGATTGTATTAGGACCCATGAAAGAGATACTCAAAAACAAATATGATTGCTGAATCGTTGTGTTTTACAAAAGCAGTGAAAATTTTGGAAACCAAGGAGCAAATTAAATCTTCCCGCAGTGCTTGCAAAATACAAGATACTGCATTGACGAATGGTTGCTATTGCTGTTATAAGCTATTGTGTCCAATTGTACCGCATAGGGGGAGGGATAATAAATAAGGAGGTATGTGGAGGAATACGCAAACGTAAGAACAAGTAAATATGGCCAATTCGATCGTTTGTACGTTGTGCACGAAGAGTGGTCACAGGAAGTTGTTTTATGTACATAGATTGTATTAATTCAATTTTCTGAAGATGATCTGAGCATTGAAAGAATACACCTTCGGAAAATCAAGCAACATACATAACCAGCGATGCCTAGTTTCGATTCGAGCCCTTTCGCACGGGAATCTATCAGTAGTTTTTCTGAGGGCGTTTATTTTTATCTATTTCTCACTAAAACGCTTCCTTAGATTTTTATGTTTTGCAAAAAACCCCAATATTTCCAACTAGTCTCATGGTTTTAGATGTTGTAATATGTAGACAACAGACTTTTTCCCAGCAAATTTTTAAATTTCAGATGAAAATTCATACTGCCTAAGCATGTGGAATGAATGCAGGGTCTAGCGTTGATTTGTGAACCATAAAATCTCTTTTTTTAAAACTTTGTGTTGTCTCTGACTTTATGACAAAATCTCTTTAAATACGACTTCAAAAAACAACGACGTCAACATCAGGCACAAACTCTTCTACGGACCATATGAGGATGTTAGCGACTGTCCGTGTGTAGATACATGACAAAGCGCCTCTTCAAAGCACGAAAAATGTTCCAATTACTAATTCGATCTTCATGTTAGCTGCACGCGTTGCAGTTAGAATGAGCAAAAACACCATGAACATTCTACTTGACATTTTTGTTATGCTTGACAGACTTCAATTCCTGCTTGATGTTTGAATCGGAGTGTAGTTAGCTAACAACAACAGCAATACCCCCTATAAGGACAAAGGCTGTCAGGCTGTTTTCGCTATTATCCTTCGTATGTTGCATGAAACTAAAACTTCTTTTTTTGAAGATACACAAAGCACGCTCGCACGACTTTCTTTGGTATGCATAGACTGTATTAATCCGGTCTCATGATGATGTGAGAAGCATTGAAGCAATACACTTTTTCATGAAGTCCGTCTATTTACCTTATGGGACAAAACAATGTCGGACAAAAGTGACGAATTTTTTCGAAGGTGACGAAAATTTTGTCCAAAACAAAATTTCACATATGTGTAGTGAAAATTTGTTTTCCTGTTTATGAAGTAGGTCTTCATCAACTGTTGGAAAATTTATTACGTTCTGCAGACCAAAAGTTTTTGCATTCAAAATGATTTCACCACAAAACATGGAAGAGCCATTATTCTTCGCTGCAAAAGTCCAATAAAATCTCCGAAAGCAGCCTTACACGCAAATACAATCAAAGAGAACTGTTATACGTTTTCTTTTATATGTATGGACATATTTTGCTCAGAAGATACCATAAAAAAGAAAAATTAAAATTGAACTAAAACACTCGTCGGACAAAATTGTTTGCCGGACAAAAGTGACGAAATTTTTCGAAGGTGACGAAAATTTTGTCTAAAACAAAATTTCACATATGTGTAGTGAAAATTTGTTTTCCTGTTTATGAAGTAGGTCTTCATCAACTGTTGGAAAATTTATTACGTTCTGCAGACCAAAAGTTTTTGCATTCAAAATGATTTCACCACAAAACATGGAAGAGCCATTATTCTTCGCTGCAAAAGTCCAATAAAATCTCCGAAAGCAGCCTTACACGCAAATACAATCAAAGAGAACTGTTATACGTTTTCTTTTATATGTATGGACATATTTTGCTCAGAAGATACCATAAAAAAGAAAAATTAAAATTGAACTAAAACACTCGTCGTACAAAATTGTTTGCCGGACAAAAGTGACGAAATTTCCCGGGGGTGACGAAAATTTTGTCCGACGAATGATTCCATTTGCATTATTTCGTTAAATAGGATCCAACATTGACGTGGAGGGGGGTGGTGATGTGATATAAATTTGTACTCCTTGGCGAAATATTTTGTCCAAGATTGTAGCTTCACCTCGATGCTTAAGGCAATATACCGGTCTAAAATGATTCTTGGTGTGGTAATAGAGCCTTCAAAAACATGACGGTGGCTTTTTATTTCATGAAAAAAGCTGTTCTACAATCCCTGTCAAAATAGTTGGGCACGCATGCGCATTTTTGCCATTTTCCGTACCGCAAGTAAATGAAAATTGGTCGACATGTACCGAGCCGCAAATCAGGGGCGGAGGATAGGATTATTTTGAGAGACTTACTAATTCTGACTTTTGAAAAATCATGTTTTGGCATTTCTAGAGTATGTACAGGGTTTGGTAGGGCTTGCTTTAGGGCGTGGATTTTTTTTTTTTTATTTTTTCAGGTAATTTAGAGAACAAAGGGAGTGGCATTCGGTCCACTAGCGTAAATTGCTAGAAACTGCACTGAGAGTGTAGACAGAGGTTTCTGAACACCTGCAAAAAATTTCTTGAAGTGCTTGCAATGCAAAGTGCTCTTACAAGCAAAAGTTTTAAAAAGTGCATTTTTGATTTTGGCTGAGAAAAGCCTCTTGTGGTAAATATTTTGTCCATGATTGCAGTACCAGGGTTAATTTTTAGGGCACATGTTAGCCTCATGCTTCTTCTAAAAATAAGACATGTACGCATTTTGGTATAAATACCTGCACCAGATTTGTGTCAAAAACTGTCTTTTTATTACAGCTTTGATCAACTTCTCATAAAAATACGTAACATACCAAAATTCAGGTCCACAGCAAGTTCGATTTTGCTCCTTAAGCAAAAGTAATTACGTCGTGGGTTTACTTTTCTGGGCATTAGACTAAGCTTGCAATGTATGTATTAAATAACAATGAAGGTCTGTTAAGGTTAATGTTAAGCAGCACTTGACGACAACCTCAGAAGTACAAAGTCATTCAAGGACAGCCATGATCATTAATTGGCTGATTCTAAAACACAAAGATTCTTTTGCGCGTCACCAGCCTTATCAGCAGATAGGGTGTCAGTATGTCTCTACTAAAGCTGGTATATACGATTGAAGTGAACTTTTATTGTTTCTCACATTTGCCCTGGCATCACATACAACATACGGCCCTGGAAATGAAGCAGATTGTGCAAGTTTTCTCTCCGTAAAACGATTATTATTTCCAGCTAATGTGCGAAAAATGCAGGGTAAGGACGAAAAAATCTATTATAGAAGTTTCAACGCCGAAGCACCAAAATTATCAGGGCCGGGGCCACATGGCCACAGGGCCAGGGCCGCGGGGCCGGAGCCGGCGATTGCCCTTATCCAGTCTCTTTAATGTATCTGACAAGTATGTTGCATCCCTGCTAACAACTGGTTGCAGAATTCAATCGCTTTGATCACAATCTCAACTGTAACAGTCCAACATGTAAATGTCAGATTGTAGTGGAAACAACTGAGCACTTTCTCTTGCGTTGCCATTTGTATGCTCGCCATCGTCAGCAGCTTTTCAGTAAAGTCTCTGACATTATCGGTAATGATATAATGATTCTTCCAGTGACTTAACCCTACAGTATATGGGTTTTTTGGAAATGTACAGTATATGGGGGAATCCGCCCCATATGATCTCCATGAAGGACACCAGCTAGAGACATGAAACTTGGCATCATACGTTAGGCAGGGTGAAATTTCAGAGCATATTTCATGAAAATTTTGAAATTTTTTTTGTTGAGTCTGAATTTTGTTTAAATCTTACTAGAACCGTTTCTACGTGTTTTTGAAAGATTTTGAATGGCTTGAATGGTTTGGAGCAATTTTAAGGCCTCACACTTCATCAACATGGCAATTGTCCTTGTTGTTTGTCAATTTTGTCTGATTTTTATGTCACAATCCCCTTCCAGAACTTTGCTATAACTCAAAAAGTATAGCAGGTATCGACTTGCGGTTTGTTTTAAAAGTTTCCAAGGTAAATTTTATCATGAGTCAAGAACATTCGTGCACGTAGCTTCTCCCAAAAGATTTTTACCACAATAAAACCACCATGGGGTGCGGATTCCGCCCCCCCCATATACTGTAGGGTTAACCTCTCTTCTTTTATATGGAAATAATGTCTGCAGTTGAGTATCAAATAAAAGTGGTAATAGAAGCCGCAATCCGATTCTTGAAGTGTTCAAAAAAGTCTTGAGCCTTTCATGAACCATTCTGGTTAACGCTGTACTGCAGTTTTTAAGTTTCTGTAGTTGCAAAGGACATTTTTCTTGTTAAACTTTGTTTACTTACTCATTTTAACTGTTGTAATAATGATTTAACAGAGGTAACTCGTAAGCTTGAGAATGACTGTTGCATAGCAGTATGTTGGTTCAAGGAAAACAGGATGAAACTCAATGACGAGAAATGCCACCTTTTACTCTTAGGAGCGAACGTAGAATCCATTTCTATTACTGTTGGCGAAGCTGTTATTAAGGAATCGAAAGAAGAGACTTAACTAGGAATTAAGTTAGATAACAAGCTTACTTTTACACCTCACGTAAAAGAAATGTGCAAAAGAGCTAGCCAAAAACTTAACGCACTCGGAAGGGTTTCACGCAGTACGACAACTGATCAACTCCGTTTGGGTATGAAAAGTTTTTTTGAAAGCCAATTTAGTTACTTTCCTCTAATCAGGATGTTCCATAATCGTGGTCTTAATCATCGCATTAATAGATTACAAGAGCGTGCATTGCGTCTTGTTTACAAAGACTATGAGTCGACTTGTGAAGAGCTTCTGTTGAGAGACAATACTATTGCTATCCATGATCGCAATATCAACTATTGTAACTAAGATTTTTAAGACTAAAAAGGGTTTGAATCACTCGTTTATGAAAGAAATTTTTCAGGCACGCGAACTAAAGTACAACTTAAGATCTAAAATGGAATTCGCTCCTAATTACCCCAAAACGGTTCGATATGGCACAGAAACAGTATCATATCAAGGCCCCATGTTGTGGGAAGTAGTACCTGCAGATATCAAGAATAGCACAACTTTGACTGAATTTAAGAGTAAGCTTGATAAATGGTCTCCTATTGGATGTGTCTGTCGATTGTGTAAAACATATATTCAGGATGTTGATATAGCCGAATGATATTTGTAGTTCTCATCCATGATTTTCGAAGCTTATTTTGTCTCTTTTTTATACAACTATTTCTATGAACTCTTATTTTGGACAACGTTTTATTGCAAATTTTATAAACGAATTTGTTTAATTTTATTACTCTTTTATAACTGTTGGTGTAGATAGCCTGTTTTATGTGTTAATTCATGGCTGTAAAGGTTTTTGTGAACCAACGTTAAATAAATTGATAGTAGTAGTAGTAGTAGTAGTAGTAGTAGTAGTAGTAGTATATTGTATTTGTTGTCTCTTTTTTGAATAAAGAAAGACTTATCCTACTTATATTTCCTACTCACATAAAAGGTGATTGTTTTCATCTTTGATTCGTGGGTTCTGTGATGCAATATTGATTTTTGACAAAGAATTGATAAAAACTGTCCACGAACACTCTATGAACTTATCCCTACTGTTGCAGGTGCTGATGTTAATGCTGCTGACAGGGACCACAAGCAGCCTATTCACTATGCTGCAGAAAACAATCACAAGAAATTGATCCAGTTTCTTCTGGACGGAGGTACGAGCGACATACTTTTTAAGTGTGCTAGAAATATTTTTTTATTCAGATGAAGATTGGTTAGTGTTTGGTTTATGGCAATACAATCAGCCACATACTGTGCATGTAGTGGCAGTGACTGTAACTAAATAAACTGATCAAATAGTTCATTGCTTCAATTTATATTGGTCTACACATTTCACGTTATGAACGCCTTTCTTCCTATATATTTCCTTCCTACACTTTACTTGCTTCACTTTCATTCTATTGCGTTCTTATATATCTGAAATCACTCTGTCTTTATTTTCTTAGCTATTACGTGGCACTGTCAGTCCTAGGGGAGTCAAAGTAAATCCTTTAGGGGTTTCAAACGAGGGTGACCTGAGTAGACTCCCTTGGGTTCAATGCAAGTACACAAGGATGTACTAGGAACACCCTAGATGCTACCCATTTACACCAAAGGTGTTAATCGTAATGCTTAGGAGAATCAAGTTTACATCCTGAAAGTGTCAAGTATACACCCTAGGAGTGTGATATTTACACCTTGGAAGTGCACTGATTAAGCCTATGGGTGTCAGCAAGTGTTTAGAGGGGAGTCATTTCGGATGAGCATCAATGGAAGCGTCATTTTGAATTGTCTTACAACCATGAAATGAAAAATTGTGAGCCATGAAGACGATGATGGGCGTGCCGTACGATTTCTTGATCACCTCAAAATTTAACCAGCTAATTATGTGTTGGTCGTTTGGATCCTATTTGCAAGTCTCATCAGTCATGGGAAATCTCCAATGGTAAGTAACTCCAAAGGACCAACAACTTGAATGAGGTTTTGAAAATATATATTCCAAAACGATTCAAAGCTCTCATCAATAGAGATAGTAAATCCTCCAGCAAACATTCTAAAATAATGCGTACACATGTCAACACTTTCGTCCTTCCAAAAAGGTTTACTCCTGAAAGTGAGTAAAAAGCAGATAACACAATAAGATTATATTGTTTTGATCAAAATTTTGTGTAGAGAGGATCTCGAAGCATCTGCTCTATATGAGTTTCAACTATGTAGCTTTGATCTTAATTTTATTTTATAGTCAGAATGTCACATACACCTATACCTACACATTGTTTTTCTGTAAGAATAAACTAGTAAGAATGTTCAGCTAATAACATCATTAGGCAAAACATGAAGGCTTGCTCTTGAAATGAAGGTCCGAAGGTTCTGATCAGAAAAAACGTGTAGAACATAATTTTAAGTTATGTCCCATGCTAGGTCTATCAAGCGTCTTTGTCTCACTGTTACTCATCATAAAAATAAAAAAAAAGACGAAATAAACGACACAGACATTTTATAAGTAGTACCAGTACTGATATATCGTCCACGTGTTCCTGAAGCATTCCTGCGACATGTGCCTTGTGAGCTTCTGTCCAATATGTTGTTTCCAGAACTGCATCTCCATTCGTAACACTTCCTACTTTCTTATCTTGATTTCTTTTCTCTCAACTCATCAATTTTCGTTGACCAGGCCTATATTTAACTTATATTATAGACCAAAGACAGACAGAGTAGGCTAGGCTTTATCTTGTATTATCTTGTGTGTCGATTAATCTAGATAGGGACGAACAGTGAGCAGCTAGATAACCTAGAAGCTATCAGCCTAGCCTAGCTATTATCTAAGGAACCCTTCGTCACTTACACACAACATCTGTGTTCAACATAAACTAAATAATGATTACTTTCTATTAGCATAGGTTATTTACGCAGTTTTTGTGATCTTCATAGCGCTTTTAGCAACGGGAAGTCAAAGTTTGTGTAAAAATTGGTCCAGGTACTTGTCAAGATGGCCCAAAAAACTGCGAAGACAAAAAAATTTCAAAATGGTTCTTATGTCATCTTATAGCCTATAAAATTATATTAAAATTCACCAAGTTTCAGCTCTTAAACATTTGCCGTTCAAGAAATATCGCAAAAAGTTTGTCAAGGGGTAATTTTATACCCCCCCCCCCAGTGCATAGACGGTTAAAGGATCACAGGCTTTCGAGTTTTCCAATGATTCATGGGGAGCAGGGGCTTGTGAGTTGCCAATGCTGAGAGATCCTGACTTCTCCAAATGGAGGCCTTGCGTTTTAACGTTAACTTTAGTTTGCACTCATGCTAGTCAAAGTAACGAGGAATATGTCTACAAATTCTTTTCTGCTACTATTATGGTAGAGCTAATACTTCAATAACTATTCAATAAAATATTATATTCTCATAAAGTAGAAATAGAAATCATATCTGATATGCTTCTCTTAACCTTATCCACACCGGGGGGGGGGGCATAATGCCCCCCCCTACGAAACTTTTTTGAATATCTTTTTAACTACTGTAGAGAGAGTCATGAAACTTCGTGACTTTTCCTAGAATTTATTCAGGAGTATTTTTCTGCAAAAAAAATTTGGGGGGTGCC
>JAOBRC010549786.1:0-18344 GCA_027575255.1 Scolionema suvaense | reverse complement strand
TTGGCCTTGGTTTTTACTGATAGCATGTACATATTATTTGTGTTATTTTTATGCATTGAATATGTCCTTTCTACTGCAGTTCAATAATGCTTTTCGTTTGGAAACTTGTGCTTCTTTTGTATTGTTGTACTTGGATCCTTACATGGTGGTTTGGGGTAAGTACCTGGCGGGGTTTGGACTGACAGCAACCAAGTTATTTATTTGAAGCGCTGTAATTGATTGAGATGGGGGATTTCCTTTTTCCCCCTTTGCGAGGGGAAAATAGAAACGTACGAGAATTGCGTGAGTAAGTACTTGTGTACAAAACCCTCGTACATAAGATGAGTTCAGTTTGTGTGGCCATCGTATGAGCCAAATCTCATGGTCAACTTTAGACATTCATGGGGCATTATTTCGACGTAAGTTTGGTCTAAATATGGGTCTAAGACGACGTCTTTTAGACGTCATTTCGATGAAATTCTTGCCATCGTCGTGCCTCGACATCAGAAAGACGTTATTCTGACGTAATTCTGGTCGAAAACTGGTCTACAAGAGACGTCATTTGGACGTCGAAAAAGACGTCGAAATCGACTATCTCAAATGTTTCAACTTCGACGTCATTTCGACGTCATCGATATCCAGGAAATGACGTCATTTCGGCGTCAGTTCGACATCTTTGTGCTTGCTGGGGAGTGACTCAGAATGAAGTAAGAAGCAGAAAGAAACAAGCTAATGTTCAACACACATGCATGAACACACACATAACACATGCATGCAATGGATCATGCTTCCTGATTGTTTCCTGTCTCATCAAAGATGAATTGCTGTGACATCATCAGTATCATAGGCGAGGCTTGTTTACTATGAGATGGAGATGGACTACTAATTTGATGCACCTACAAGTGTGTCTGAAACAGAATGAGTATCAACAAACAGCAGCATAACAGCAACTAAATACAAAACTGCAACCATGATACCATCGAAATTCAAAACAGCACGAAAGGCTAAAATAACATGGGTATGTGATGGACACAATCGGCCTACAACAGTACTATCAGAAGAGGATGTACAGAAAAGTTCTTCTTATAACTGGTTCAATGAGGGATGAAAACGGTATGCATCATTTCACATCTTATTAAAGGAAGCAATGCACAAACCGAAGGATGAACTTACCATTAATGATTCTGGCTATCCTCCAGAGACGAAGAAGAATCAACAACTCAACACCGTCTTTCATACCACCACGACTGACAAACATACAGAAAAAAGGTACTAACGTAACCAATAGCAAAATCAATGATATGGTATAGTGCGGTAGGGCATGGGCCTTCCAGAGTAGATTGATAGTTGTAAGCTCTTCAAACAATGTAAGTGTAGAGCAAGCATCTCCACGCGATTATGTAATTCTGTGAGCAGTTTGGTTTATGTATCACGTTAATTGACAGATAGATTATCACCTAGATCACAGCAAATCATACAAATTACCTGACATACTTCCCTAAAACTGTTATCTACCAGCTAAAGAGCACCATAATACTTTTCGCAGAGGAATTCTTGTATTGAATCTTCTGCGTATAAACAACACCAGGGAACGTGTCATGCCTTATCATAAAAAAAGAAAACATGTCCAGCATGCAGCAAATTACCAAAAGGCAATCATTTTTTACACCATTCCTGATTGATTACGCTTTTGTTTGAAAATATTGCATTGATTTGAATTTAACTGGGTACTGATGGCAAGACAAAGCTTACTGGTACACAGAAAATTGAAAATTTTACAAAACTTATCTTTTACAAAGGCAGTTTCTAGGCAAGTACTTCATCTAAATTCAATTCAAATTCAATTCCTCACCTGAGAAAAACATCTAAGAAGAAGGAAACAATAACAACGATGGCATCAAACACCTAAGGAAGAGAGAGAAGCCGATTTTCAATACAATGATCAGTGATAACAATGTAACAAGAAAAACATGAAATCTTGCAGAACATGTCACGTGCAGCAGCACCCAAATAATTCCAGCTATCAAAAACAAACTTAAAAAGGCGCTGCCTCGTCCAGTGGGTGCAAAATGCATATATACTTTATGCACATACCTTAAGGGGATTTTCTTTTGCGTGGATTAAATCCATGCAAAATTTATCAAAATGATGTCATAAGCTGAGCAAAAGCAAATACAACTGATTTTTCGATCGTTAATTGATAACAATTTGCTTGAACTCATTCTTTCTCTACATGTGCATGCATATAACCTCCTCTATGTCTTTTGTTGATGCTCATTCGCTAAATTACTTCCACGCAATTTCTTTGCAAATCTTTGATTCGCAAAAATAAATCCACGCAAAACGCTCCAAAAATTGGACTCACAAAATTAAGTCCACGCAAAAATTTATCCCCTTATGGAAGTCTTCACTAGACTAAAATAGTCGCTTCTAAGTTGTCAAGTTAACTCTTCCTGTACCTATATGAGTCCAACTCTATCAAGTTTCAGTTGCAAATCAGATGGGAGTTGCTGAGTGATACGAACATACTACATAAAACAAGTGAACGACAAAGTAGGAGAAAGGTTCTATCTTTTTCATTTGAATTAATTCAGGCCATTTTATGACTACTGCAGGACGTTCGGAGTAAACCACCATCCTCATTGAAACATGCGCAGATATTTGGGAAAGGGTGGACGCACAGTATACCAAATTAGTAGGAACAGGCACGTGACTCCCAGTTAATCACTCCAAACATATATAAGTATTCAGTTAACAGTTAGCAACCAATCATCATCATTTAAAAAAAAACAAGTCACGGAATTAGTGGACACCGCCCCCCCCCCCCCCTTGCATACTTAATTGAGAATCTTTGAGCTAGATCAAAGACAAAAAAGATTAGACATAAGCCATATCGTTCACACCGCAAATGACAAAAAACTGATGAAGTGTTCCTGAAATATTTTGCAAAAACCCTGAAAATAGTTGTTGTTGACATAAATTGCCACAGCACCCTGATCGACATAATCTTAAGATATACAAAGCATGGGTCATAGCAGAAGTTATGTCGCCCCCAAGATCCACACCCAAAATGACAAAAACGATGAACCGTTAAGGACATACTTCGAAAAAAACCCTGAAAATAGCCAACTTTGGAAAAAAAATTGCCACCCGCAAGCCAAACGAAATTTTCTCCAGACAGAGCAATAATGGTTCATAACAGACACAGACATGCTTCAGACCAAAACTGACAAGAAACGGATGAACCATTCAAGACAAAATTTGGAAAAAACCCTGAAAATAACCAATTTTGGACGTAAGTTGCCACCCGCAAGCTTGACGAGATTTTCCCTAGAGATGGCAAATGGTTCATAACATACGCAGGTTTGCCTCTAATAATCACACCAAAAATAACAAAAAATGGATAAGCAGTTTAGGAAATACTAGGAAAAAACCCTGAAAATAGCCAATTTTGGATGGAAATTGCCACCTGCAAGGCTAACAAGATTTTGCGGAGATATAGAATTATGATTCATGACATACACAGAGTTGCCGGAAGGATCACATCACAAATGAAAAATATCAGATAAACAGTTTTGGGCATATTTGGAAGAAACCCTGAAAATCATCCTTTTTTGGGTGTAAACTGCCACCCACAAGACGAACAACATTTACCTCAGACAGGACAATAGCATTTCCAGTAACCTACCGTGCACTTATCAACAAGAATAAAACACAATAACCAAAGCTCACTAACCTCAAATTTCTGTTTAAAGAAATCCAAGCCAATTGCAAAAATCTTGACCGCAATCTACACAAAACGCAAACATGTTTCCATTAACAATTACATTACAACACTATACGTAGCCACTTTTGTTGAAGATTAACGTAGGCTCCTGATTGAGTTGTTGTCTCATTGACAATAGCAATCCTAGATGTGGTAACAAGATTGAAGATAATCTCAAAAAGTTAGTCAAATTTTGACGTCTGGATAATGTACGCCTTTCCCTGGCAGCATAGAAACTTGCTTATGCAGAAAGCCAGATTCAAATAGAACTATAATTTTACTGATCCTTCACGTGCATTGGTGCCAACTTTCAAACCAACAAGGTCAATAAAAGTGATCAATAACAATCCAGATGAAATGACCTGTTTTTCTCAAAACAGGCTTTCTGGTAGAAATAGGTCTGTCAAGCTTTTACACGACCAGCTTTCCTCTAGAGAATTCATTTTAAAAATTTTAAAAATTCTGATAAAAACATTTCGAGTTACAACCTGAACAACACAACTCCTCCAATGACAGAGGCTGTACTTACTTAGTAAGGGCCACTTCTATGTATCTTTTTAAATAAATTATGTACAAAATGTTCAAACAAGAGGAACATTAAAGCAGGCTTACCTCCAACATAAAAACAGATAGGATACCAAGACTTGTATAATGAAGAACATGCTCTGCAGTTTCCACTGAATGATTGACAGCTGAAAAAGGAATGCAATTTGCAGCTGAAATAACTATAGGACTCCATCAGGCCAAACAGATAAAACCCACTCAACCAGAACTAATACTAATAAGCCCGATGGAAAGCATTACATCTGTATCTGAAAGAATTTTATAGGTCTTCTAGGGAACATAATCTTTAGCTCAAAAACTGCAGTAAAAAAAAACATACTCATTTCCATGCCTGCTATCTGCGTAAAACACGTCAACAGGTGACATGAATAAAACCACATTCCTGGAAAACATTTTTTTTTTTGGAACCATTTTCGTAAGCTTTATTGTGCTGGAATGGAATTTATCGATACGCATTCTGACCAAATTTGGCATTATGCTTGCAATGCTTTTGATGTTAAAAAAAAATGTGTCAGATAGGGTTATAAGTTAAAAGAGCTTGGCAGCAATTTTCAGAGTGAGGTGGGTCAGTATTAAGGTCAATATTTAAAGGCAAAATACAGTCAAAAATATGGTTCAAATCCAATCCAAAATATCAAAAATAAGATCAAAATTTAAATTCTTAACACTGTTGGGCTGAATCTCATACTCTCTTTGTTGCTGTAACTTGCATACCCAGTTCATGGATGGATCATCAAGTAACAAGTTCGTGCTGCAGGGTGGTACAGTTCAAAACAAGCAGAACTCGCTACAATGTCTACAAAGGTTACACCACGCTGATGAACAAGATGCTTGCCAAACAAAGCATATCCTGCATAAAACACTTTCATTTAATGAACAGTCAGTATAGATTGATCTTCATACATGTGTCAATACTTCATGTGATTTAGATTGATGAAAGCTTTGCCACAGATGTTTTGATTTTAGAATGCTAGCAATATTTGCAATTAATCTGCTCACAACGATTTAATCTGACCAAACAGTCCATAAAGATTTCCCAATAGCATAATTATTCAAAAGTTATAATTTCTGGATGGAGAAAACCAAAAGCGTCGACATGAAGACTTTATTAAGGCATGCATGAAAAGTAAAGGGCAGACACTTGATGAACTGAAAATAAAATAATATTTTTATCATTCAATCATTTCTCATTCGTCTCACACTGCTGGTTGTACGTGAATATGGGTTCACGCTGAAACTGAGCATGATTATCACAAAAACATTGCACTTACAACCGTCTTTATTGGAGGATTCCACCATGACTTCAGTGACAACAACAGCAGTATCAAGTAACACTAAACATATCACTGCAATGTGGAAATAGCTGTGCATGATGATGTCAGCAATTCGAGAGCGCAGGCGACTGATCCATTTCCTACAGCAAACAAAACGAAAATGATAAACTCACAAGCAACTAATAAGTGTTCCTGCAGCAACGTAGTGACACTTTGCTATGGCTTTTAGATCTGATGAAACAAATAAAATTAAATTTTAACAGCCTTTGGTGCAATTATCTAATGTAAAAAATCCAGCTTTACAAACACATTTCCGATGTGTTGCATTAATATAGGTAATCTGAGAGGAACATATATAATCATACTGATCAATTGATGCGTAACAAAGAATGCAAGATTGCATAATATTTTGATGAGTAAACTCGGCTGCTCTTCCACAGAAGGTGTGTAATGCTTAAACTTGTCAGTGTTATGCAAAACCAGCTCACAGTAATATTTTATACACACAAGTCTTAGCTTGAGAGAAAAACTAATATCTAGAAAGGCCTATCAATCGATATGTACACACTAACGTGTCTTTCTTCTCGTCTTCTTCCATGGCAGCTCCATCAACAGTGAGGACAGTGTCAATGAATTCCACATTCTCAGCAACCATTCTCACAAATTCAAACACTCCCAAAAAAATACAATTCTTTCTTTACACTTTTATCTTCAGTATTTCTTTATACAGATAGAAATGCTGTATGCTGTTTACTCAATTAAGCCCCTTCCTTGGGAAAGGCAGCCACCACCAAACCAATTTCTGACAAGTATGTCCCTACCCTTGAATAAGCTTAAATATTAGTTACTCCTTCAGTT
Source organism: Scolionema suvaense (assembly GCA_027575255.1). Classification (NCBI taxonomy): domain Eukaryota; kingdom Metazoa; phylum Cnidaria; class Hydrozoa; order Limnomedusae; family Olindiidae; genus Scolionema; species Scolionema suvaense. Next base: position 11,903 of record JAOBRC010549786.1, on the reverse strand, counting down.
TTCTTTCAGAAGATCAAGAAAATACAGCATTTATGAGTCAAATCATCAGACAATCAGACAATTAAAGAAAATTAAATTCTAGAGAGGGTCTCCGGGAATGTTGATTTGGTCAGCCCCAACTCGAATAAGCCACCTTCCCCTGCTCCAATAAGGCCCTGTCCTCAAATCACTTTCTGACAAATATGCCCCTGAGGGCTTAATCGAGTCATTAGAGTTCCATTATTATACACTATAATTTGCAAGCTGACTCTGGCTAGAGCAACCACAGCAGAAACATCATGTAAGTATCAAGCCAGTAACATAAGTGAATAAAATCAATGAACATAAAAGTAAAAAAGCAAAATTTTTTTTCGGCGCCATAGAAATGCCCATGATCCTGGCAGATCAATCTGAATTGTTACATTTCTGAGCAAAACGGCACTTTTGCTCCTTCTGTCGACCATCATTCCTTCACACACAAAATTCCAGGTCATACCAAATTAAGAAAAAACGTGTCAAGTATTGAGAGGGTGCAACATGTCCCCTTCAATCCAGACACATTGCTATACAATAATATAAATGTGCACAGAAGATATAGTGTTAACTAATGTGACCAGAGTAAAAACTGAAACATTCTGGAAGTAAGAAGTACATAAACATAATGCTTGAAGAGCACCACCACTGCAAATATTGCAGAAGTATTCAAGGATTACTTTGATTTAGGAAGCTAACTGAAATCTGGTTAAAAACTTGCTTATAAAACGAACCAATTCCAGAACAGATTATTATGAAAGATAAAACTAAACAAGACACAACATGATTCATTAATAAGCATCTACTACAAAATCATTTTATCAAAAGTCTGCATCAACATGTTGTCAGTTGCAATTTCCAAAAACAAATCATACAACTCGGATCAAATCAAGCATCTAAATTCTTCAAATCTCCCAAAACTGACAACTGATCAAACTCATAACAACACATCGTCTCACGTGCAAAGCACACAAGGATACTCAAAAATACAACACAGTCTGCCAAATTCTACAGCTAAATAGCAAAATAAAGCCAGATGCTAAGTATAAATAAACAATCACTACAAGCAACAAGTAAGCCAGACCTACAGTGGTTTCTTCACCAACTATCTACTTAATAATTGATTGGCAAACAGTATCGCGCAAGAAACACTTACAATTCTATAGTAATGAGAAAAGAAACCTTTGTACTGTGAAGCGTGAGAATATCATCGCAAAAACCATTCTCATAATTGCTAAGCCATTACGACAGACATATTCCATGTAACCAAATTCTTTCAATATCTCATGATTATAACAAGAGCATCAGTGGCAGAAAGCTCATTATTCATAACACAATAGAAGAATGAATGGAATTGCAAATGAAAACAACTTGATCTCATTCATATCTGATAAGCAGCAGGTAATTCCAAGTTATTCTACATTCGTGATTCATCACAAAGTATTACCTCACCTTCTAAGCTATATTATAGAAAATTGATTTTCGGCCCGAAAAGGAAATAAATAAATTTACTTCTTCAGCAAGGGATGCAGAACTGAGGTTGAAATTATCCTCTTTTGCAACTCCAGTGTAAGAGACAAAAGCGAAATACCAAAACTCATAAAGAAGAATCCAGCTGCAGTTTAAAGCTAAGAAACCCAAGAAAGTACAAGACTGTAGCTGTAAGGCGTCAAAATCTTTTGAATATATTTTGCTGCAGCCCACCAATAAATATTATCATGCACTCCCAAAAAAAGTGCCTCACAAAATAACTGTCTAAGCTTGCACTATACGAATCTGGAGTAAGCACTGCTTTCATTTCCTATAGCAATAACCCAATCAGCCAATCGGTAAATACATTGACCACATAAACAATTTAAGCCTCAGTGACCTATGGTCAAACAGCCCATGACAACTCGAATAATGTGCTTTAACCGGGTAAACATGATCTGCCCCTCCCACATACTTTTGATCAAGCATAAACAAATTGGACAAGGTAGAGGAAAAATGATTGATATGGCAGCTTAAAGGGTGGACTTACTCACTAGATACGATCTATTAGAAGGAGCTCAACCCAACATATCATCAAATCATCAGTAGAGCTTGGCTGATCCATTTCCATAGAATTAAGCCAAACAAATAGATCCCTAAATATCACCATTGTATCGTTGTAAGCATAACATGGAGGACAATGTTTACTGAGATTCTTTCGGAACGCACTTAATGAGAATCTGAAGAAAAAATTACAGTTACTATTAGAAGTAGCACTGCCACAGGAAAACAGAAAAGTTGGATTAGCATTTTCAGGAAGATGAAAGTATACAGAATGCAAAATGGCACCATACCAGGTATAGCTTCTAGCAGCAAATGTGAAGGAATGCATGAAAAACAGGCCAGGTAGACACAACAGATACAAGACACGGGCTCTACTGTTGAGCAAAAGAGAGCACAATAACTGCATCACAAATTGGACCAATCAGAATCATCCAATTGCAATCTGCATTCATCCATATACAAAACGCACTCTCCTCTGAATTACATACACACCAGATTGACAATAGGCCATAACCTTGCCGCCCTAGCAATACCCAAAAATGTGTAAGCATAAAACAAACAAGCCATTAATTAGTTGGCTCGTTTTCTGTTGACACAAAGGTTGTACAATTTTCATCTACTTGGACCAAATTTTTAAAATTTGGACGACATCCAACTTTGCCAAGAAACTCAAAGGATGAAGCTCATTGTGTCTGGTTGACCACCATTGTTTCCAGCAAATCTGTACAGAATGTAGCGTCGGGAACATGCACAAACATGCATCTCTTTTGTGCAATAGTTGCACTATATATTTGCGACACAATATCAGTCCACTTTTTCTCATCCAACTGATTGGACAAATTAACTGGACCATGTATTCAGCATCATGATGGAATGTTTAGACAGTCAGAACAGTCCGAACAAAACAAAACAAAAGCCATTACAAGCAAGTCAGAGAATTAATGGATTCAAGCAAACTTAACTGAGACTTTCGATCAAAGAAAAAAAAAGACACAAGCCATAAGATTGATACCAAAATTAAAAACCTCTGATGTTAAGTGCTCTCGAAGTATTTTGATTTTGAAAAAACCCTGAAAACAGCCATTGTTGACATAAATTGCCATCTGTGTACCGACCAAAAGTCAAGGGTCTTAACATAAGTTATCCCACCCCTAAGATCCACACCCAAAATGACAAAAAACAGACCAACAGTTTTTGACATACTAGGAAAAAAGCCTCAAGACGTAAATTATCACCTGCAAGTGTAACTAGGTTTTCTCCAGACGTTACACATAGTTCATAACACATGCAGAGTTGCCCCGAAGAATCACACCAAAAATGACCAAAACACAGATGAACCATTTCATTATTTGAAAAAAAAACCCTGAAAATGGCCAGTTTGGGACGTTAATTATCACACGTAAGCCAAAAGAGATTTTCATCCGACATGGCACATGGTTTATAACATACACAGAGTTGCCCTAAAGAATCATAACAAAAATAACAATGAACGGATGACCTCGTTCATGACATGGAAAAAAAACTCTTAAAATTGCCAAATTGGACATAAATTACCACCTACAAGCCAAATGGGACTTATTTTCTGGAGACATGACACAATTTACAACATGTGTAGAGTTGCTCCTAATATTAACACTACAAAAATGACAAAAATTAGATGAAGAATATTTGACATAATCGGGAAAAAGCTCATGAAAATCACCATTTTTAGACATAAAAAGTGCCACTTGCAAGACAAACAAGAATTTCCTGAGACATAGCACATGGTTCAAACACGCCTAGAATAGCCACTGACATATTCAAGCAAAGATGACAAAAATCAGAAGCACTGCTTTCGACATACTTGAAAAAAAAAACCATATAAACACCATTTGTGGATGTACATAAATTGCCACCTGCAAACAGAACAAGAGTTTTCCTAGATATGACATGTGGTGCATAACATAAATACTATTGCCCCAAAAGTTTCACACCAAAAATTACAAAAAGAGTAATGAACGGATCTTGAAAATTTCGAAAAAAAAACTTAAAGTGGCCATTTTGGGGCATAAATTGCCACCAGGAAGCCGAATAATTTTTTTTCAAAATTCCACCTCCATCACTTTTCCTCAACTACGGATTGTCAACTTCATACCAAAATTCCAGAAAAATTCATCAATCGGTTATCAGGGAGAATGACTTGCTGACAGACAGAAGGACAGACAGACAGGCTACATTATATAGGATTCTTGCACAAAAGCAGGAGTCCAAAAATACTGAGTGCACACAAAGGACAGATTGCCTTCCAATTTTAATTCAGTTTCACACAGGAGCTATATTACACGTCTACAGCAATTAAAATGGACCACCATTATATCTTTCTTCAGCATTAGTACTCCACCGTAACTAACTCTCAATGTAACCACCACAGTCAAGCACAGCCTCTTAAAAAGAGCCACACAGCCCATATAAACAGAAGAGCAACCCTTTGTATTGCAAACAGGAAATAGGTTCATGGGCAATGAATCACAACACAACTAATGTATTTTACTTGGTGCCACAGCGCAATTGTTATTTTTTTCCAATAACACGCTCAGGTCCAACCCTTTCAGAAAAATACTAACACGGAGGGTTGGATCTTCCAGCATAACAAAACATAAAATTTCAAATACTCACTTTAAGCATCCATAAATACTTTCAGAAGTCAGAGCAAAAACATACCACCAACAAGAAAATGAGACATTGGAAAAAACAAAAGAAAAATAGCTTAGGATGTGAGGCCATAGATTCAAGCAGCTATTCTTGCCACTACCCAAAGATGGCAAAGAAAGCAGGGTTTTTTTTTTGCAAAAGACAAGCTCCCGCCAGCTTGGAAATTATCATGCTCGTCCACTCGCCATACTTACTACCACCGCTATTTTCTTCATTACCCAGTAGCTTTTGAAGAGTGATCCTTCACGATTTCTTCTGGAGTATTCTTAAATTTGTAGGATCCATCTCTGATGATTCATCCACATCAATTATTCAGCTTGGTGTGTACCGCAAGTTAATGTTTCTGGGTAATTGTTTTTCAAAAATGGAGGATTATGATCCATCGCGAAAACGATTTCTCATGCCCTTCGTGCAGCATAATTATTAGTTTGGTTCATTGTAATAGTATCATAACTGTCAATATTGTACTAAACAATAGTTTGCATGGGGCACATGTTAAATGTTAGATCCGCCTCATCTTTCTTAATCAACAGTTAATTAAACGTGAAAATAAAAGCCTATCAGCCTTGGTGATCAATTTTCAAAGATTGGTAAATGTTTCTTTCATATTGTTGATGTATACAGGCATAGGTTTACACCACACACTGTAAACGTCTTGCGCAGAAGAAGAACTTAACCTGTTTTAGTGGATGTGCAAGTGACTGTACTCGACTTAAGACAAGCACGGTATATTTGTATTACTAAATTTTTCAGAGAAACAACCAAAGTTACTGGACATTATTAGAGGATAAAAGGCTGGAAGTAGTTCATAAAAGGTCACATGTCGGCTGTGTTACAGTGAAGTTGAATACCACACCTTTTTTAAAATGAATTTGAGGTGTCCAATGATTATTCATTTGTATCCCTTATCTACGATGGCAATAGCAGTACAATGAATATTATATTTACAGATCATCTGCTCTGAGGTAACCTGGGGGGGCAAGCTGTGAGGCTATCACTCTGCTCTGCTTCAACTCAGCTCACTCGTTCAACACACAGCTTGGATGAACCTCGCAGAAAAACAGCAGACGAAATATTCGAACGTTTGATGCGATAATTAATTGTCCATTTCAACCAATCAAATCACTTCTCATTGCAATCACAACTGTGTGCACGTGTATTAAAGAACAATTACTGTGAAGTCATTCTCTGATTGGATTAGAACAAGTCATGATGGTAGTGTGCACCAATCAGAATTCAAGGATTTTGACAGCACTTTGACCAATCCAGATCTGGATGCAAAAATTTCCCTGTGAGGATCTACCAAGCCCAGAACGAGCGGAGCAGCACTGACAATAGGAGTAAGCAGCGTAGAGAGTGAGGGGGTTGGCACCCAGGTTAGCTCTAAGGATGATTAACCCTATCCACACCACAAGACACCCAGGTTAGCTCTAAGGATGATTGACCCTATCCATATCCCCCCCCCCCCCTCACCATACTTTCTTGAATATCTTTTTAATGACTGTAGTGAGAGTCATGGAACTTCGTGACTTTTCCTAGAATTTATTCAGGAGTATATTTCTGCAAAAAAAAAATTGGGGCGAGGGCGCAATGCGCTAAGCATGATGCCGTAATTGTCATAGTGTGGTAGGCTAAACTTGACATGTCAAAGGAGGAAAACGGTTGAAAATAATGCTGAAAACAAATATTTGGAACAGTATACCATTACGTTGATGAATTAAATGACAGAAAACTCCATTATTTCGAGCTGGAATGTATTTTTATCGCAATTTTCCAAAATAGACATTTTTGGCATTTGTCAAGCATGTGATGTCATTTTGATGACGTCAGCAAAAATTGAGTGATGTCATCGATGAAACAATTATGCCAAATTATTTGTATAATGACATACTTTATACCGGCCAAGTGTCATTAACACAGGGTAAGTCATTCTGAAGTTATGTAGGAGGGGCCATTACGCCCCCCCCCCCTGACATGACCCCGGTGTGAATAAGGTTAAAAGATCATCAATCCAATACAGTTTGGATGAAAACTTGCTGCTTTCATTGTAGTTATCAACAAGCTTACTTAGCCCCAGGATTCTCTTACCAGTATGAAGGAAGGGGCTGAGAAGAAAAAACAATTCATTTGTATTGCCAGAAGCAGAAACTTGATGGGAAACAGAAAACAGTTAAGGCGGAAATGGACACTAATCAAAAAGAAGTCAGCCAAACGTGCCTCTGGGAAACTGAAATTCCCACCCTCGTAACACCGTAAATACCAGGTGGGAGCAGATACATGGTAAATTTTAGGAAAGCCAGCTACCTATCGTTTGTTAACTATTGCATGACAGAAAACATGGTAGATTTGGAAAGTTGTTCGGTAAGCGTAGACGCGCATCAACTTTATAGAAACGCATAGCAAGCAAGCAACTTCTGTTACTGTCGTCTGTCCTGTTCCTCTCATTGTGCCTATGCAACATAAAGTGTTCAGTTTTGTTTGTTCCATGATTTTTAGGATGATGCTTCGTGGCTAAGGTTTGTGATTCCTGCAGCAACAACTGACCACCGTCGACATCCCAAAGCCGGTCCTAATTTTTCTTGGGATAAATTGACTGTGACCATCAAACAAAAGAGAAGTAAAGCGAGACTCCTAAGACCTACAGCTGGATGCACTCTGCTGCGCGGCAAACATAAAAAATAAATTGAGGTACGCATCTTGTATTTAAAGACAGATAAGTTCCCGTTAGCATTACCAAATAAGTCAATTTTCTGTGGCCTAATATGAGACATCATAATTGTTCCCAGGGTTTCTCAAAGAAGATCAACAGGGTGGGAATCATATCCATGAAAAACCAAAACAAAACAAAATAAAAGCTATTTCAAAACATTGCTTGCATAACTTAAGCATACTGACGAAGCCTGATTTCCTCATCCATACTCATATGAGTCAATTTTGCACTATACTATTAGAAAAATGTGCAAACTGTGACTGAACACATGCAGCAACAGTCAGGCACGTAACATTGCCTCATCATATACCACTGAAGCTACATGAACTTCACAAAAAAAATACAAAACCAAATCCTGGAATGCAAAAAAATTCAGCAGCTCCAAGATACTTTTACAGTATAGGAACTGCCTCATAATACTATAGTACAGCATGAGACAATGACCTTTATGCTCCACGACGAGAACAGCGACACAAAATCTTCACGCTGTTATCACGTGTTTTGCAAGAAAGATACCTATTCTCAAATCAGAGGAGTCTAAACAGTGTAGCTTTGATTCGAAATGTGTTCATGATTGGTGAAGACATTAAAACAATCATAGCACAGATTTCAGAAATTGCAAAAGTTTGCTGCAAAAATTGGGAAACTATGCACAACAGAAATATAACAGAATGAAACTCACAACGCGATGAATGAAAAATGTTTTGGGAGTGTACAATAACAAAGTTTTTTAATGGCACCTTCTCTAAAGCAGCAGGATGGGGAGAGTAACAACATTCACAGAAAGCAGATATAATGCACGGTCTGACCAAAATTAAAACTGTTGCGTTAAAGAACAATTTCAAATCCGAGAGACAGGTGCAATCTGACACAGAATTTGTCCAATCACAGACAAAAACACGGGAAAAAGTAAATACCAGATGCAAAGAAGCATCACACATCAGAACAATGTGAGGTCCAGAACTTGAACATTGTCAGCAAAATGATGATGTTTCGCCTACAGCAATAGCACTTTTGATTTTAGGCTTAACAATAGCACATGAGCTCTCAGCGAAGTCTAGTTTTCTACAAAAATTACAGGACTTACAGAAAGCTTTTATTCTAATTGGAAGAAAGCAATGGAATGAACACAGCGGCACCTTTCTGTGTACCAAACTGACCAGTAACAGTTTATAGGTAGCCCTTAATCTTGTAATCAACAATAAATCTACTGATAATGAATGATTTATGTCAAACTGAACAAAACTCATGTACTCAATAAAGTAAAGGTTTTAGCATGTAGGTCAACTAAAGCTGTCCTTAACAACTCTGACGGCAAAACAAGTTGTCCTTGTCTATTAAGTACGATCATTATTATTTTCAAATATCAACTCTAAAATGTGTTATTTTATCACTGAAAGAGAAAAGTTTCAGCAGATCTCATGCTAAATTACACGAAAGTAATTGATTATCCACTCTTAATACACCCCTTGCATGGATTCTCATGCTACGTCATTATAAGGCCACACAATGCTGATGGCTTTTCTTAGCAAAAAAACAAAGTCTGCAACTCGAAAATTTTAGATGGGTCAGAAACACAATACCTCGAACAAGATGCAGTTGAGCCACTGTTTTCAAGCTGCTTATCAAGCATGAGCATTTCAGGTACAAAGTGAGATTAATTTGAAGTCCTAAAGAAAAGGTAGGTATCTGAGTACCCTCGACAGATAATGATTTTGTATCTGAGTCTATAGCTTCTTGTTTTGATATAGGGAACTTAGTTTCAATTTGACGTGAGCACAATTTTTGACATTCGACAATGTCGGTGTTGACTATCATGCCTTATATCGCTGGAAAGTTAAAGAAGTCCTTGAAATAAAGAAAAAATGCTCACTTTCCCTGAGACATACGTGACCCAATCAGCGATTTTAAAGGTTTCTTAATTTTAAACGCATCAGAACTTGATAGTAAACGCGTTTATATCAGCGTTTATTCCATAAACGTGGTGCATTTAGAACATAAACGCAGTCCGTTTAAAATATAAACGCAGTCCGTTTAAAATAATAAACGCAGTCCGTTTAAAATATAAACGCAGTCCATTTAAAACATAAATGCAGTCCGTTTAAAATATAAACGCAGTCCGTTTAAAATATAAACGCAGTCCATTTAAAACATAAATGCAGTCCATTTAAAACATAAGCGCAGTCCGTTTAAAGTGTAAACGCAGTCCGTTTAAATCTAAACGTGGTCCGTTTAAAGTATAAATGCGGGCCTTTTAGAGTATAAACGCAGCCCGTTTAAAACATAATAAGGCAGTCTGCTAAAAATATTAATGTGGTCCATCTAAGAAGAGCAGTCGCTTAAAACGTAAACAAGTTACGAACGCCTTGATAACAAGGATAAAAGTAGTGCTACTTCGTACATGGAGAGTAGAAGCAGTTGCTTTCAAAACAAACTGAACTTCGAAACTCGCGTGTAGTTCGAACATTTTGCTCATGCTACGAAACATCGAATAACAAACAGATTGCTATGGGTAAATGGAAAGGGAAAGAACTTAAGAAAGAGCAAGAAGGAACCTGTCATAGAGCTTCTTTGAAGTAACTTCATATTCTCCTTCGACATGAGGATCTCTTACGCCTGGGAGGTGAGTCAAGCCTTGGACGCAAATTTGAAGTCAAATGAAGAGCAGTTGTTTTAATAAAATGCAGGCTCAGTGACGAAGGAATCCTATAGTTAATTTCAGTTGTATTGATACCTAGCAGTAACATTGGTGAACTTTGATTCTTGTGCACACTCCCACAAAAGAGTTTTGTGGTGGGAGGTTGTTCAAAGTGAATAGCTACAGCTAAGAGGTGGGTCTGTGTTGCTTCCCATTTGTCTTTAAACACGTTTATAGGATGGCAAGTTTATTGATCACATTTAAAGATTAAACGCATTTAGTACTATTTGCGTTTAAAAGCTAAACGCATTTACGAAGAGTTTCTTTTTAAACGCGACTGCATTTAGTTTCAAATGAGTGATGTTTAAACCTGTTTAGTTTTAAATGAGTGATGTTTAAACCTGTTTAGAGTTTTAAACGTCGCCGTTTAGAATCACTAACTGCGTTTATGGTATGCATTTATATATTAAATGCTGAAATCAAGAAACCTTTAAAATCGCTGATTGGGTCACACAGGTATGAACTTGGAACATAGCAACCACAAAAAAGAAGATTTTCGTCAGAAAATCACAGAAAAACCATCTCAAAACCCATTTCTGACAAGTAAGTCCTGGGGTGAAAGAGCCATTATGGTATGACATAATTTCACTTTCATTCTGGCAACTATCAAATCCTCAGGGAACATAAATACTAGACAAACATCCACCTTTTATTATATACCCCCTAATGTTAGGGGGGTGAGCACCTTTCTTTCTCAATCCCCAGTTTAGGCGGGTGACTCGTGACGTTTTGTATTTCTGATTCCTATGGTCATCAAATCAATTAAAAGTGAAAACACATTTCTTTTATTGTAAACAGCACCAGAAACGTCTGAGCCATTCTTCCAGTTAATGTTCCAGATATTTGCATTTGGCAAGCAAGGAAAGAATAAGAATATACTTAACAGCCACTTTGACATGCATGTGGCAGTGGCGGAGGAAGGCGCACAAAAGGCGTTTGCAGAGCAAAGCTTGGCAATAAGGGGGTAAGGTTTATTTAGAACATTATTGTCCAGAATATCAGGAGCTTGGCAGATATCCGCTTTTCAGGGGGGATTCTCTTAGTCACGGGGATAGACGAATTAAGGGGGCGGGGGGTAGGTAATGAGGTGGCCATGACTTTCATATCCAACCAAGTCGGACACTATTCTCATCAGAATAGCCATCAACAGCATCTGTACCTCCTTTTGCCACCTACCAGTATATCTCATCTCATATTGCTGACAACTCAAAAAAAAAGTCAAGTTGACAATAAAAATCTGTTAACAAACGAGCCACAACAGACCTTTTAGCAATCGTCATCATAAAACGCATAGTGAGATAGCAAAGGGGCAACACAACATTCATGTCATGGGGACAAAAGTAATAGCCTTGTGTAATGACTGCGATCGAGTCTATGTACGCTTAATGACCTTATCAGACACGTCATCCACCATTACTAAGATAATTGCCCCCTGGGCATCCCACAGTATATTGAGTGATGACGAGTTGCACTCGAGTAGCTTACTGCAGGTTCACTATACAAACATGAGACTCTGCTGAGAAATAAGTGGAACATGCAATTTCATTAAAATCAAAGCTCTGAAGTCAAAGCATCACATAATCGTCAAAGATTTTAAACAAGCACAGTCAAGTAACTGCTCAAGAACAACAATGATAAGCACTAGTAAACACATGCTCAACAGGTTTGTAAACCATTGAACATCTCATTCTTCTATGCCCAGTATCAAAGATTCAAACTGAAAACACATCCCTTGGGACAATATCAACATACGTTCTG
>JAOBRC010549675.1:0-11240 GCA_027575255.1 Scolionema suvaense | reverse complement strand
GGTGGGGGTCGCGTCTGAAACATGTAGGTGGGGCTTGGTAACTGCAGGTGGGGGTAACATTTTTTAGGTGGGGGTTCTGACACCCTAGGAAACTATGTGATATCCGCATAATATACAACATTAATCACATTCGTCCTGCAGAAAATGGTCATTATGGGGTATTCACAGGCCTCCAAATAATTTTCTTTGGCACTGCAGGACATGACTGATAGTATTGCTCATTCCGTCAGTTATAAACTTTTTCAGACAGTCACACCAAGAGATCAAGTATTCAATTTATAATTTCAGGCCTTGAACTGAAATATTTGGCACGAAAGTGGTAAAGCACTACTCCAGATAAATCGAGGTGATTGGCGATACAGAAAATAATTGTATGTGTAAGGCTCTCATGTGGATTGTAGACGAGTGATGACAGCTCTCCTTCAACATTTTAGGAGAGTACGGAAACGAGGGAAATGATCGCTCTTCTCTTCTTTTAAAGCCTGTAATTTATTCATACTAACGGATGGCTCATAGTTTCTTTCTACATGCTAAATTAATTACTAAAACCTCTTAATCAACAGACCACAATGATAAGATAATATGGTAGAAATGAAAAACATTGCCATTGACAGTAACAGAGATAACCCTTTTGTAAATTCCATTACAATTAGTACAAGAAAGGAATTCCTTGGCACAATTTTTAAAAAAAAGCACAGCAAACTACAACCCTAACCAAATGCAACTAACAATATATCACAGTCATGCATGAAAAGAGTAGTCATGTGCACGTTAAAAACTAAGAAATAGGCCAACTTAGACTTCAGAAATTCGTCCGTTACCATGACCGGCAAGGTTGTCTATCGTTGCTCATCAGTCAAAACCTACCGGTCATTGACTGATGACTGACGGCTATTTGAAGGTCTGTGGTCAGCATTGCAGCTTCTTGATTGCAGATTGTATTCCTTCAGCCAAAAGTACAACAGTTGTTTTTACCAAGGGAGCTTTTCAGTTTAATTAATGTGTAGTTTAACGCTGTGCCATAGAAAAACAACACAAAAAACAAACTTCCCTTTACAGTTATTTAGCAAGGGACCTCATGGATGTTCCTAATAAATTTGTTTTCCTTCTTGTTTTCAGGCATAGAGGTTTCTGCATGTTCTCAGGTGCAAGTGAGAGAAAGCTCTAGTAAAAATGGTCTGCACAGTTTTAACACAGGAAGGTAAACACACTTCAAAAAGACATGCAGAAGATTTTAAATTGATTGAGAAATATATGATGTTTGAGGGTTGCTCACGCTGCTCATCTATGTGTCGGAGGTGTAATCTTATCACATGCAGCATTGTTATCATGCTTGTGTAGCGTGATTCATGTACAGCTGCATGACCTAGTAGATAGGACATCTGCCTCACAAGCGAGAGGTTCTTGGTTTGAAACCTCCCGGGATCCATATAATGTGAAGACTATAATTTTAGAGGCAGTAGCACTAATTGAATTGTCTTCACACGTCAGAACCAACATAGCAATCCTGGAAAGATGCCGAGTTCTACTTGTTCTGACGGAACTTTACACTTGCCTTCCGCCAGTTCGATTAAAACGTGTACTTTCCTTGCTGCTTGCGTCAGACAGACTCACGAAGAAGCGGTTGAAGAACTCGTGTATTCACTTCGATATTGAGCAGAGTTGTCGTGCACACCTCGAGAGGAGAACAGCGTTCTTTTAGAACTGAACTGATTCTATATTTTGTACATACATTTTATTAAGTATGTAAGTTCAGCATCGATTACAAGACATGTTCGTAACATAGCAGTACGTATACTCGATCGGACCGAATTCAAAATTGCTGATGTCTTTTGGGAGTCTACCCTCGTACTGTTTCATGTAATCCCCGGTGACTAACAACTCTGTGAAAATGCAAGAAAAGACAAAATATTCAAAAATATAGAAACTTTCCAAGAGGAATCTGATATGATGTTTTCATGCAGGTTAATACTCTGCTTTCTGATCAACGTGTACGAAGACGTACAATCCTAAATTTTATGATTTGCTTGATAGAAGCAGACTATTGTGTACGACAGTTAGCATTACAACAGTTAGGCCAATCATCATAGTAGAACTTGCTAAAGAAAAGTACCTCATGCAATATTGAGAAGACGTTCTGCGAAAGCGTCAGCCATTTTACTGCAAGCCTGTCCGGTTTAAAGTTCCAGCATATTAAGTGACCTCTTACCGCAAGGAAACATATATTGTGCGGTGCTCTAGCCCAGGGATTAGGTATACACATGACTAGCACCATGGGCAAACAGGAAAACAACAGGCCTAGTGGTTTCAACTTTTCAATTACAGAAATTTAATTAATTGTGAAGAAAAGAGTACCTGTTGGTATCAAAGAAAGCGACCTCTTGTTCTATCATGTGCTCAAATATCTAAAGGAAAACAGAACAAGCATAGAATGCCACAGAACATATTATTGATTATGACCTTGCTGCTCCAACCCACACTTGTAAGCAATACCTACACATACGTGAAGTTCAGTATAATCTGTAGAGTCGTATCTAATATGGGCCACAAAGACAAATCATACTTTCTCATTTTTTTCTATCTCAGGCAGGGAATATTTTAGCTTATTCAGGCAACATTCGATTCTTGGCCAGAAGGGCAGTTTTGAAACCACACTGATAACAAATTGCCCTGAATATGGATGCATTATACAAGGCCTATTTCTCATTGACTTTTAGGGCATTGGGTACGATAAAAGGAGTCCAAAAGAAGATCTGATAGGAGTAGGTATGTCAGTATCTATCACTAAATTCCTGCAATCTAACTTACACACTGCATGTGAATGCTGCTTAACACTGTTCCTGGGGGATATTGTACACTCTATACTGGGCAACCTGGTTGCTCAGGGTGTATGCCAAATATTTTCTACCAATTTCAAGGTTTTCAATGTTTTTTTCTGCTTTTATTGGTTGATTTTCAAGGTTTTGGAGGCAGTTTTTGCTGATTTTCAAGGTCACTTTCAAGGTCACAAGGTCAAATTCCACCGGAAATTATATAATTGCCAGGTCAAAACTAACATACCTAATGAACATCAACAGCAACAGTCCACACAGTCCAACTTGACAGACAACATGACGAATTTACTCACTTATCAACTAGCCATTAGATAAAAAACAAAACCACTTCAGACAGGACTAAAAAAGCTTATGTAATGCAATGTAAGCATGATAACTGTATCTATAATATACAGAATACCAGCAGGGGAGTCATAATATGGAAAGTCAAAAGTGAAACTGAAAACAAAGCCATCAACAAAATTTCACAAAAGACAATCTATTGACAATGCATTGTATGCTTTACAGTAGAATAACAATATGAGAACTAACTCATCACAAGCATCTCAGGGCAGCAAAACTAGCAACGACATACTACCAACTACAGGTGTAACAGAACGCAATAAGTAGCATCAGATCACTCATGCATAACTATACTGCAACCAGTAACAACAACAAAGAACCACAACTGAATGAGGTGCAACATTTCAACAGGAATCATTTGCAATGTACAGTAAACAGTAACTTAGTGACACAACTAAAAAAACTATAACACAACACAATGACCGCATAGGGCTAGTCAGACAGGAGAAACAAAGATTTAGCTTCCAAAATCTAAGGGAACCACAAAACAGTGGATAAATGAAAATGTGCTGGCAGGCCAGACACTTCACAGATGATAACTGCATCAGATTCCACAGAGCAAACTAATAGTCCAAGATGAAGAATACTCGAATGTCAAGGTTCTCAAGGTTTGCCACTCCAAAACACCTCATTTTCAAGGTCACCAGTTCTGATTTCAAGGTTTTCAAGGTGTTCAAGGTCTGGCATATACCCTGTTGCTAAGCTTCGAGGCTCAAATTTAGCAATGCTAACAGGTAATGTAGCGCCTAGCTACGCTTAATTTTCAGAGGGCTTGTAAATATGGCATACATAAAACATTACTGAGCTGTAATAACTTTAAACAGAAAGCCTTGATTATAGAACGACACTGTTTCTCTTTAACTCAAAACACATCCTGAGGCTTTTAGATGCATAGACTAAGAAACCATGAAGCATATTTTTATCAAACGTTGACCTGAAGATAGAGATGCTTTAAAAAAAAGTATATCGTGCAAAGAACATCAAAAGTAGAAGAGAATGGAGAGCAGGTAGAAAAAAAAACAAGAAAGTGAGAAGCATCGAAATGATTTCCACAAATAGTGTTTAACTAACAATGCCTACATTCATCACTACCGTAATCGCTTGAAAAAGGGCCCCTCGCAAATAACCGCTCCTCTCGTATAACCACCCGCTGTTTTGAGAAAGTGATTCTACAAGCGCCCCTTTCGAATACGCGCCCTCTTGTTTTGACCTAGGGTGGGCGCTTAGTCAAAATTTTAGATTTCACAGAAGAAGAAAAGTCCAATATCTAGATGGGAGAAAAGGAACATCTGGAAAAAGAAAGAAGAATACGTTTCTAATAGTTTTTATACGTCTTTTTATATAAAAGATGTAAAACACGAAGAGGATAGAATTTATCATTAACTTCGATCTATGATTCTTTGGAAGTAACTGCTGTAGAATCCCTTTAATCAAAAAACAAAAATTTTACGAGCGCCCCTCTCCAACAAGCGCCCTTCTTGCAAGCAAAAAAAAACGGGTCTTTCTTCAAGTGATTGCAGTATTCACTACATTCATGAAAACCACTGTTTCAATATTCATACTGCAAGCAGCAGCTAACTTGCCTTTAGTGATATCTCTCTATCTTGAACTAAATTTTCACCCCCTTGGGCATTCTAAATCGATATTCCCAATTAAGTTTGCTCTCTCACTCCAACTTCTCCATCTCCAACTTTTCTCAGGCTGGGTCATACGAAATTTCCTGGCACGTTTCAGGGTACGCTGGATACGTTGCTTAGGCGCGCTAAACACGCGAAGGTAAAATCGCTAGTGTAGAAGTGTGAATTGCATCCTCCACTTTCACGGAATCAAGGGAATGTCAGAGTGCAAACCCTAAACACGCCAACACCGGTGCACCTATAAGCTTAAACACTGAGACACTTTTGTTCATGTTCATGTTCTGGCATTCCAAAAGCATTCGAAGACTGTCGCCTGAAGTGGCATGACAACTGAGAAGAAGCGAGGCGCGCAATGAAAAGCGCTTGTTACGAAATCGAGGGGCGCGAGAGTAGTTGCGCGCGTCAAATGACCCAGCATGCTTTCTCCATCCTGCACAGAAGCGGTCCCTTGATACAACATCTATCTCTACCTTAAAGTTTCATGAAAATTCTCAAAACTAGTACAAATTATTTATTATAAAAATTTGTGACCCAGCACACTACTTTAATGGGATTAAATTTCGTGGGTATTAAATTTCGAGGTCGAGCCTATCCGCGAAATTTTAAGATTTTGCGGATGAAGGGCTTCCAAACTTTTCGCAGGGATTTAATTTCGCGGATCAGGGAAGAAATGAAAATTTTTAAGGGGCGAAACCTTGCTAAAAGAACTTCTCCCCAAAAATTCAAACAAACCCTTATCCCTTGTGAAATTTGAATTAGAGAGTGTTAATTGTATTACACAGCAGGAATAATAATAGACCCATCGTTCAAACATAGTGAGGTTTTGATAGAGAAAAATTAAGTGACTTTTCTTGCGTGTTGCATGCCCTCTTGGGTAAAAACTCAAACACGATAAAAATTTCAAAATTTCGCGGGATTTAATTTCGTGGATGACACCCAAATCCTCGAAATCCGCGAAATTTAATCCCCGCGAAATCAGGCTGGGTCATTTGAGGCGTGCAGCTACGCTTGCGTACCTCCGCATGCCCCTCGATTTTGTAACAAGCGCTGTTTATTGTGCGCCTTGCTTCTTCTCAGTTGTCGTGCAACTTCGAAGTTTCACGTGGCAGTCTTCGAATGTTTTTGGAATGCAGGAACATGAACAAAAGTGTCTCAGCTGCACTCATTATTCACGAGCTGATCTTTGTTTCAGAATCATTGAACTCGATCGCACCGCATCAATAACGGTGCGTGTAGTGCTTTTCACAACTGACGCATGCGTGCATCTGGTAGTTCAAACTTTACCATCCCACAAGATTTTCAATCCTACAAAATTTGTAGAGACGTCGCTAAATATAAGCTCTATAAAACACTGTGCCCACCAGTTTCATCAAATGTGACACACACCATGGGCAAGCATGCCAATAATAACTTTTAGACTACTGAGAACTTAAAATGATTTTCTGAGAAATTGCTCTCCCCCCAGAAAAAAAAGTAAATAAATAAAAAAAAACTGCAGAAATTTTGCATTTTGTTGCTAATATTCCCCACTTTCACAGTCTTTAAAGTATAAGTGCATCAGTGCACCGGTGCAGGCGTGTGTAAGGTTTGCACTCCGAGGTCGCCTTGATTCCGTGAAAGTGGAGAATGCAATTCAAAGTTCTACCCCAGCGACTTAACCTTACGTATTTAGCGCGCCTAAACTACGTATTCAGCGTACCCTTAACGCGCCAGGAAATTTCATATGACCCAGCCTGGCAAAATGTAATCCCATTAAAGTAATTGTTTCCGAAAATCTCAATAACTGTACATCCTAAAGATAAACAACCCTATTTTGGAAAGCTCAGAACAGACCCTATCAGAAAATGACACCACCTTTTGTATGCTTTAATTAACTTTGATCCATTAGCAAAACAGGATAAAGAATGACAAAATTTTTCACCAAAATTTTCATTGAAATTTTAGAGCCGCTTTTCTACCTAACAAAGAAAAAGTGGTAGAAATGATAGCTGCACTTCATTTTTCATGGACTTGTCCCAAGTACACTCAACATTGTTTACGCTATGTTTGCTGGGCTGATCATTGTAGAACACCAAGTAATTGGCTTTTTTATAGAGCTGCAAAAGCCAAAAGTTACAACATTTAGGTACTATAGTACTCTTGATCTGCCTTCATGCAATGTTATTCAGGATGTTTATTGTGGCGAAACATGCTCAAAGTTGTCATTTTGCATAATTTAGCACTACCTCCTTGCCACTAGTGGTCCATATCCCCATGCACAGACATGCTGGAGCTAAAAAAACTTGCTCAAAGAGGGTAGCTAGTTGAAAACACACAGATAAAGGTATATTCATTGGGGAAACACTAATGGACATTCAAACACACCCAGTATATACTAACTCCCACACTTAAAAGGTCAGATTCGTGGTATATTATGATAAACATGTTTTCTAAAGATCATCCATTGTGAAGTTTAATTAAGTTGGAATAAGTTTCAGAATCAAAATACTTTCTCAAACTCAAGCTGTCCTGATCTCCAACAATTTTCTCTGTCCCTTAAGAGATGGAAATAGAGGGAGTTCCCTGTATTTCATAAACAGAAGGAATAAGCATCTAACAATACTTACTATCAAAAAGTAAAATATACAAGCATGGCATGGTATACTGCAGAAAACAAATCAAACATTTTTACCATGACTCGTAGACGTGCCACTAGTCTTTGTCCAGCTAAGGTGTACAACCAAGATCGAAAGAACGCTCCAATGCTTCCCAACACATAGATCAGAAACAGAATCAAAACTGTCTCATTTAGTTTACCTGTAAAGCGAAAACAAAACAACCTATTGGAAACACTGTTTTTCTTCCATCACATCATAAATTAATAGAATCATGCAGACAAATGAGCAGCTTTCATGGAAATAAGTTAACCAACGCAGTAAAGAGCAATTTATAAGCTTTCTAAAAAGGGGTCAACCAGCACATAAGCTCTTTCTTTACGTCTGTTAGAAAATTCCCCACTTCTTTCCTTATTTTTGTTAATTACAGTCGAACCTCTAATAGCGGTCACTTTTATCGCCAAGGTTAGGTGGCTGTTATTGGGACGTAGCCGCTATTCAGAGGTTTGCTAAAGGAGCTTTTGATTGCATTACAAAAATTGAAGACGCATAATAAACAATATTTCTTGAAAGTTTGGGTAAAATGAAGCATTTTTTGCACACAGTAATCAGTTTCGACAAAATGATTGCATTAGCACTTAATTATTGCATAAACATCATACGTTTGTAGGCAAAAAGCACAACAAATACATGAGTGGCCTCTTTTAGAGGGGAATTGGATTTATTTTTTTCATTTGGGTTGGCACCAAGTGGCTGCTAAAATGTTATTGGGGGTGACCGCTTTTCGGAGGTTCTTTATATAGGAAAACGTACAGGGAGCATTTGTGACTAAAAGGTAGTGGTCGTTATCAGAGGTGGCCACTATAAGAGGTTCGACTGTATTCATGAAAAGCGATGACGTCAGCAAGAAATAGCAGATACAACAAGTGGTTCTCCACATTTTCAGCAAGTGCTCTACCAGGGCCGCCTTCACATAAAAAATTAGACCTATATGTTGTAATAGTTTTTATTTCAGGTTGGGGGGGTAGTTTTTCCCCCCCCCCCCCCCCCCCCTGGAGTTTAACGTACATGAAAAAGCCCAGGTTTAGTAAGGTTATTAAAGGAGAACTAATGGCAATCGTATAATTTGGCCTTAAATTAAAGACAATCATTTAAAAAAATATTGACCTGCTTGTGTTTGGTTTCTAAACCTTTTGTTGTCCCAAAATTCTCCATTCAAGTAGTTTGCTTTTCCGCTATGCTCGCCGCCACTAGGGCTTCCCGCCAATGGAGACCAAAGTCTGGACACTAATCTGCTTCAATGACTGTGACGTCAAAACGGCACTACACATCACATTGCACGCTCATGACTGTGACGTCAAAACGGCACAACACATCACACTGCACGCTCTTGTTCTATTGTGGACGAGGCGTGATTTAGCATCAGGTCATGTAGCAAAATTCTCTAAATATTATTATCAAATGAAATATTGATCACTTTCTTGTTGTCTTTGCAGTTTACTTCCCAACTAAGAAAATAGAATGTCCATTTCTAGGACGAAATTACGGTGTAAAAGGATAGTAATGTGCTCTCAAGAAAAGAGTGTCGCATGTTTACTTTTCCTGCTATCGAAGTGTGGTTGCTGAAAGGATAACAATGGGTCACGTAGCAGGCAGAGCCAATGAAATTGGTTTTGCTTGTTTTCAGAAGACACGCGATTATGATACTTTGAAAGCTCTCTCTCAGAATACACGCCAGGGAAAATGTTTGAGCAAAGTTCATTGCCCGAACCATGCAAGGACGCTTAGAAATGCTTTGAAAGCGTAGATTTTGATTATGGCTATGGATTTTTAGATGAATGCATAGATTCAATACAAACGCGCAATGCGTTATCTAAATACTTGCAGGCCACTTATTGAATACTCTGGAGTGGGGGCGCAACGATCATGACTTGTTGATGAATGACGAGCGAAAAGCAAGTTTTATCTCGCTAACTGGTCTGCAGACACTGTATCGCCAGATGAACTTTCTACGTAATAGAAAATGCTTTGTCGGCGGATATTGTACAAAGTTTTAGGGTGAACTGCGCTTCCATACGATCCTAGACGGAAGGCCCTATGAGCAAGGTAGCTCTATCTGATTTAGCTAACCATCTAGCCCGGCTGAGCTGCAGCTTGACATCTGGCATTTGCCTCTGAGATTCAACTATCTTTAGTCCCGTTCTATACAATCCATGTGTCATGAACATGTATCCTGACAGTATGAATGGCACAGTCTTGGAAGATCCTATGCATGTTGAATTAGACTTTACTGTGTACACAGAAAAATCAGACTTACACTAAATGTGGACGAAACATCAGAGGTATGGGTTTTCATTCGGTTTTACATTTCTTATATCATACCCTTAGCTCTATAGTAAGTGACCATGCTCTCAGCTGCTAGGTATAAAAACATTCTTTTTTCCTTGACGTAAGTAACTACAAATCCAAATGCAGTCCTTTTTGCTTTTGCTGGCACCACTGGCCTTATTCAAAAGTGCAGCCTATACGTCACAACACGCTAAGTCGTTCCACAATCTTCGATGGGAAAGAAAACAAGATGGCGACGACTGTGAGAGTAACTCAAGCATAATTTTTTTACTTTGTCGTGGTCGGTGATAAAAATTTGTCTTGTTTCTGATCCAGGTAAATGTGTTCTTTGATTTAAGATTAATTTGTATTGGCACCATTAGTTCCCTTTAACTTCGAGCACAGTATGTGCAGGTTAACATCTCCATATGCATAACAGGAAGATGCACAAATTATCCACTCTCATACAATCATTATGGCTGATCTTTGTGACATCATAATTACAACCAGTTCTTACAGAGTACAGTTTGAGTGCAGCTGGTCTGATTTGGGTCTGATTTTGTGTAATTGTGACATATATTAAAATATGCTGTTTGAGTACCAATGCCTGCAGTGTTCCAATATCCCAGCCTTCACTTTGCATGAGCACTAAGAAGCGCATGAAGATCAGAAGACACTCTATCTCTATCCGTGTATTACTCCCGCCATGCCCAGGGCCCGGTCTAAAAGTTGAGGGCTGCATCCAGCAACGGGAGCAAAGGGGATATTTGAGTCTGATGTTCTGCACAATGCTACTAAAATAAGCTTTATCTAATGGAAAAGGGCACTTTTCAGAGGATTTTAGGATGGTGCATAGTCTGATGTTTGGGCATTCTCTCTAAAATAGGGCTTTATGCTGGCAATACTATAACCTAGTAAACAACATACAGAAATTTGATACTTACTCATTGACTGTTGTGTAGCAGCATTCACGACATCCCCAAAATACAGTGGAGCAACCATTTGTGAACCAGAAGAGGCAATTAAGCCTAGAGTGCCACAGAATAACAGCCAGCCTTCCTAATGTAAAAAAGCACAACAAAGATAAAGCTAACATATAAAAATCATGCATCACCAAAGTTTTTAAAAATGTAGCGAAAGGATTATTTTCATGAATACCTAAAAATCACACAATCAAAAACAGTTCATATATACTCACAACATCAGCTTACCGGTTTAGCCAACTTGAATAGCCTCCTGACGTTGACTGGCTTTCTTTCCTGTTTTATTTTCCCATTTTCACCATCAACTTCAGTGGATTCCTCTTGAAGCTTCGCATAGTGTATCTTCTGTTTATCCAAGAAGGACAAGTACCAGAAAAAAACAAGGAACTCGATAGCACTGAAGCAAAATGAAGATATGCAAAGTGCATAATATTCATCATTCATAACATGTTCATTGTCATGGTATGCATTTAAAACGTAGACATCTTTGACAATGACATAAGCCAAATTACCGGCGTTCAC
>JAOBRC010549564.1:0-11240 GCA_027575255.1 Scolionema suvaense | reverse complement strand
TTCCAAGAACACTTCATTACGTTTGTGTAATTTGTGGTGCAAATCTTATGGCTAACATGCTATTCTGTTCTTGCATCCGATGCAATGATTCTCTATTAAGTTTGCGGGAGTCCACTAATTATGTGACTTGTTTTCTTTCTTTTTCCAATGTTTTTTTTTTTGGTTTCTTCTTTTTTTGTTGTTCGCATTGCCATCGGCATTTGTCATCAAATTGTAATGATCTTACTTTGGGGCCACATCTGGAAATGTTGGTTTTGTTGTGATCTTGAGGACATTGATGATTCAATGCAATGGCTACTGTATCCAAAAATTAAATTATATTATTATTGACATTTTTTCCTTTATTCATATAAAAGAGAAGAAACAAATACAATTATGGTAGAGTATTGGTATAGAGTGTATTGCTCGCCCACCAGGCATCTATGCTCTGCCTCTGTATAACTAACAAAAAAAGATAACAACAACGAGCCCTGTTAACGAAAATGATATTGGAAACAAAAAGAAATGAAACATCAACAACAATAAAAAAACACGCACAGAAAAAATATATTTAAACAAGAATGTTGGTGTAGAAATAGAAAATAGAAACCCACAGTGCGGCGTCAACCGATGCTTTTACGAGTGTTTCTGCATTTCTTTGTCATTCTAGAAAATTTTTTTGGTGTTTCAAAATTATTTTCTGGAAGTTTGATAGTTTTTCTACGTCGTTTTGCCAATGTTTTTATGCATCTAAAGGAGTGTTTCTGCACTTATTCATCATTCTGGAAATATTTTTTGATGTTTCGTTATTATTTCTCAGTCATTCGGTAATGTATCGGCAACATTTTTCGGCTTTTTGCCGATATTTGACAAGCGTTTTTTGCATTTCGTCACCATTCTAAAAATTACTTTTCGATGTTTCAAAATCATTTCTCGGACATTTGGCAATGGATGGAAGTTTTTTCTACAGCGCTTTTCCATTCTTTTTACTCCTCTAACCAAGAGTTTTTTCAGTTTATATCTCATTTCTAGCAATATTTTTGATGTTTCAAAATTATTCTGCAGACATTTTTTCAAAGTTTCGTACTGTGTGCTAGCTAGCTTGGATATTCTTGCGAAGGTTTTTATTGCATGTTAAGACTATTCTTTAGAATCAGAAATGCTGGTGCAATGCCGTGTGACTGGGCCGTTTCCAGACTCATCCGTTAGCTGGTGAAATAGTTCTGCATCCAAGAGCTTACAGTGCTATTTCTCAGCTTTGTGTATCACAATAGAAACGGTAGGCTTGCTTTAAGTGTCTGCAAATGTTAGGAAACGATAGCAAACAGTAAGAAACGGTCCTGAAACTTTTTGCTTCCGTTTTTGCATTGTTTTCTTAAGTGATCAGAAACGATAGCGAACGGCAGATGGAATGTGAATTGGTGGGTTTTCGTGTGGAGGGTCACAAATGTCCGACCCAGCATTTTGTCTTTTCTCCAGATGTTTTCTAGAGTCAGTTTCCCACATTCAAGTGTCTGCTTCAGCTTGCCTGCACTGAGCTATCACATATAAGCACTGATCATAGTTACTGATGCTTAGCACTCTCTTGCCATTAAGTGTATCTTATATACAGCACACAGTCAATTGTTTTTTTATTGATCCCCTTACAATCCTTACAAGTGTGACGTCAGTTTGATGTCATGTGCATTCCAACTTGCTTTGCAAAGAATGTTTGGCTTCACAATAAAACGATGCTTTGTTTCTTGACATATGCGTTCTGCTATTAGGCAATATAGTTGTAGTTAGGTTTACCAGATAAGCAAGGTTAGTTAGTCGATCAAAATAGTATCAAAACTGCTGAAACCCTGTGAAGTTCTCTGCACCGAAGTTGCAACAAAGAGTAATCAGCTATGTCTGACCCAAGTGCAGAGCGATCGGACAAACCGTCCGACCAAAACAAAAAAAATTATTTTAAGCCCAGTAAATATCATGATATGTTCACCCTCTAGTCTCGACACTAGTCCTCTAGTTTACGATATCCAACATCAATTGGGGACAATCAACAAGGACATCGCCTGGCAATGGGAACTAGGCAGGATCATAGGCAATTATGGAATAGGAGATATAGAATTACAAGAGATATTCAAACATGCTATAAACTACAACTGTGATACATGATTTCATAATTGACTGAGCATGTGCTGTTCTCCGAATATAATTGGTAACACGAGCAATGAACTTACTGCAGTGGATTGGCATATTCTGGCAGTTCTTGGGCATTACATGTTGCACATCTACAATCTATTCAGTGCTATTTATAATGAAGCACTTAGCCTAGTCTCTTCGAACTGGCTTTCTTCAGTGTCATATTGCCATGTTGCCCTTTTCGACCAACCTGGATCGATACTCAGGTTTTAACACCTTCTGCCTATTTTCAGGGTTTTTTCCAATATATTACAAATGGTTTATCGTTTTTGTCCATTTTGGTGTGCGGCTCTGCATGTTTTATGAACCATATACAATGTCTAGAGAAAATCTAGTTAGGCTTGCTGGTGGTAATTTACCTCTGAGTGGCTATTTGTAGGATTTGTTCCTAATAGATTGAAAACTTCATTGTCGTTTATCATTCTTAGCATGGATCTTATAGGCAACATAACTTTACATGAGAATATGTTGGTCAGTTTGTGGGTGGCAGTTTACACCAATAATTGCTATTTTCAGGGGTTTTTTCAAAATACTTCCAGACCATTTCGAGACCATTTCATCAGCTTTTGTCATTTTTGGTGTCAAGCTTATTGCTTATGTCTTACTTTTTTGGATTGAAAATCTCAGTTAGTTTTGCAGGAGTTCACAAATTTTATGACTTTTTAATGTAAAAATTGTACAACAATGAAATGATCTCAACAGACTCTTCAAAGCGGTTTCAGCATTTTTGTTGTTTTTGGTTTGATAAGGAGGTATGAGCAATTAAAGTTGAAATCATGTAATTTCATTACAAAATTTATACAATTTTTCAAATACAGAGCAACAACTATGATTGGAAAAATATCTTGAAAAATCCTGACATTGTTTTCGAGGTACAACATGTACGCTTTACCTGAAGTTGTTTGGTGAAAAAATGTTGAGCATAAGGGGACTGAGAGCTCTGCAAAGTGCTATAACCAAGTTTTCAAGTATTCCTTTTGTTCTAAAGCAGCAGGTGGCAATCTTTCTCCTTTCTGACTCTTTAGGCTCTCCACACAGCCATAACAAGAACTCCCAGTCAGCGATAGTGAACGGGAAAACGACTAGAAAGCATTGGCACAAATTGGCATAGTATTGTACTTCCTGCTATTGCTATCCAGAGATCATACGAGCAGCGAAATGGTATTCTCATGAAAACTAAGATTACAGAATTCGCACTAACACCTGTTGAAACTCGGTGTGATCGTACCCCCTGATAAAGCATCAATTTTTGATAAACTTGTTCAAGCCCATTGTTCAAAGCTCGCGGTGGGATTCTGCCATGCAGATGCCAATATGTTCTAGTCATTTCCCAGTCTGCTGTGTGAATTGTTGTGTGATGTTCTGAACGAAGGAAGTGACTTATCTATTCTAATACATTGAAGATTATAAGACTTCTTGGAAACTTTGTTGAATCAAATTAAAAGCTCTTGAATGAAGCACTTTATGAGCCTTTCAGTATTCTTCAGTGTAAGGAAATCGTCTCTGGACTATAGTTCTCTAATTTTCCCTTTGATTCCAAATTTTGTAGCAGGTAAGATAATTCTATGTTTTATTCATACTGATTTTGTATTCCTGTTACCAGTATAATAATGTCAAGTTTTCTTTTTATAGCTGACACTGACACCAAGCGAATCAGTGCGTGTGCAGGTCCTGTTGACCGGTGTACAGTTACAGATTTGACGCGATGCAATCAACCACCACTTAAGATTTCCTGTGAAAAGACGGGTGTGTCTTTTTTCATATGCATCTATGGACATTTATTCATGAATCTTTTTGGACTCATGCTTAAGCGGAAGAGTCCTATAAAATGAGGTCTGTCCGTCCGTCCTTCAGTCACCAACGCATTTTTCCGGATAACCACTCAATGAATTTTTGTGAACTTTGGTGTGAAGGTGACAATCGGTAATTGCCGAAAAGTAATGGAGCCGGAATTTTGAAAAAATTATTTTTCAGCTTGCAGGTGGCAATTTATGCCCCAAAATGGCCATTTTTAGGGTTTTTTAAGAACAGTTCAAAATCTTTTTTGTTGCTTTTGGTGTGAAACTACAGGGCAATAGTGATTATGCTGTGGACCACGTGTCATATCTGGGAAAACTCTCATTCCGCTTGCAGGTGGCAATTTATACGCATCCAAAAAAGGCGTTTTTCACGGTTTTTTGCAAATGAGTTAAGAATAATGCATCCGATTCTTTTCATTTTTGGTTTGAACATTAGAGGCAACTGTCCGCATGTTTTGATCCATATGCCATATCTCCTGAAAATCTCGTTTGGCTAGCGAGTGGCAATTTACGTCCAAAAATGAAGATTTTCACTGTTTTTTCTACACCTGTCACAAACGATTTGTCTGTTTATTGTTATTTAGGGTGTGAATACTTTAGGCAACTCTACGCATGTTATGAACCATTTGCCATGTCTCCGGACCATCTCGTTTTGCTTGCAGGTGGCAATTTATGTCAAAATATGGCGTTTTTCATGGTTTTTGATCCCAAGATGTCAAAAACTGTTCGTCCGAGTCTTGTCAGTTTGGATTTGAATATTTTGGGCAGCTCTACGCATGTTTTGAACCATATGCCCGTGTCGCCTGACCAGCTGGTTTCGCTTGCAGATGGCAATTTACTCGCCAAAATGGTTGTTTTCTTGGTTTTTTCCAAATATGTCATGAACGGTTCATCCGTTTTTCGTCATTTTTGGTGTGAATATTTTAGGCAACTGTAGGCATGTTTGCCATATCTCCCGACAATCTCGTTTAGCTTGCAGTTGACAATTTAGGTGGTTTAATGGGTTTTTTCCTATGGTATCATGAACGTTTATCGAATTTTTGTCATTTTTGGTGTGATTCATAGGGCCTCTCTGCATATGTTATGAACCATGTGCTGTGTCTGAGGAAATCTTGTTAGGCTTATGGGTGGTAATTTAGTCAGAAAATGCCAATTTTCAGGTTTCTGTCCTAATGTGTCAAGAATGGTTTATCTTTTCGTTTTCGGCGTGGATCGTAAGGCATGGATCGTAGGGGCAACAAAGCCTATATTATGACCCATACTTTATATTTTGGGAATATTTTGTTCGTCAGCATGCAGGTGGCAATTTATGTCAATAATGGCTGTTTTAGGGTTCTTTCATTGTTTCAAGAAACTCTTGATTACGCTTTTGTGATTTGTGGTGCAAATCTTATGGCTTATATGTTATTCTCTTCTTTGATCTGACATGGGGATTCAATTAAGTTTGCGGGAGTCCACTAATTATGTGACTTGTTTTATCTGGATTCCAGATCCTTGATGTTGAACAGGTAGTGCCACAAACTTCTTGGGGTAGAGTTGCAGAAACATATATGCTGACGAACTGCTGACTGAGCCAACTTTTTTGTTAAAGTTACATTAGAGTTTGCATGATGTTTTTCTGTTGGAGTGCATTTTTATGCTTACAGTATTGATATTCTACTCAGTACTGTTTAGAGGTTGAATGATATTTCTGCTTTAGGTGAATTTTTTTGTGCATCATCATATTTGCGTCAGCTGCGTGGACTTAGCAAAGCTCATACTTACCGGCTGGGAGGAACTTTTCATCTGCAGTTTGCGTTTTTTCTCCTCTGTCTTTTCAGAAGAGGATTTTTTTTTAGCTTTGTAACTTGCTGGCATTGATGAAAAATCTCATTTTACGGAATTTTCTATCATCGTCCGTGAAGATGTCACCTACAGAAAGTCGTTCCATCTAGTTGCATACATTGTGCTCTGTGGGACTATGCAAAAGGGCCAATTTACTGCTTGTGTGTGTGACCTGTCAACTTGTTTCTTATGCGATGACAAGGCTGCCTTATGCATATAGGGCAGGAGCTGAAGGATTCCGCCATGAGCTGTCCTTTTCTACAAGTCTGTGTGGTAGTACTTCATGTTCTTTCCTTATCCGTCATCAAGACTTTTTCAGCATTATAGGTAGCTCAACAACTTAACTAGTGGTACTTGGCCAGTACTGATTGACACGCCCACACCTGCCAGAACATTCCATACAAATATGGGTCAAAATCCTTGTATGGGTTTGTACTAATGATGCTCTGTTGCGTGTTCATCACAGTTTTCAGAAAAGGAGAAAGAAAACAAGAATAAAAAAGATACAAAAAAACAAAAAACAATCCTGTAAAGGGTAGAGATTTGATAGCTGATCCTGTGAGGGTTTCTGCTCTGGAGTGTCAAATCTTTTGACTTACAAGTCAAGTTGATCGTTGCTGTTCCCTTCCCGTGTTGCTACCTAGTGTTGTCTTTTCCTTTGTGTCGTCATTAATCCCTTATGAATCAGAAGGAAGCAAGCTGATTGTTGATACATTTTTGAACCATTTTGGTGCTAGAAACTTCCAAACAAAAGTGACCAAAAGCCTTTGAGAGCCCTAAGTGACCTAATGCCATTGAGAGCTCCTAAAATTGTGTGTGACATGGCTTAGGCTGAGTAATTCTGATTAGCCAGCAGATTCTTTCTTTAGATTATTCTTTAGATGATATAGAAAACAAAGGAAATTTGTTGTTCTTCGGGGAAATATATCAGCGCCATCACTGCACGTTAAAGTTCTGAGCAAAGCTAATATGTCCGTTATGCAAAGATGAGCATGTGCCCCAAGATTTGAGCTCCTCACCTCTTAAAACAATATCTAAATATAATATCCTTGATGCAGAATGGTGCGCGAGGAATGAAGTGGCAGTTCAGATAGGGATGACTGGTGTTTGTTCTGTTGTTCTTGAATGACTTAGTATAGAATAGATCTTACTTGACTGATGGTTTGCTTTGACATATTGCTGCTATTTGATCTTGCTACTCTATTGTGTCTTAATTTTTCACCCTGCACTATTTATTGCAGTTTGTTTGAAGTCCGAGGCTTTGTTTTGTCTTGTCCGTGTACGGTAAATTTGATCAATGAATTCAAGTTCAACATTTCTCCCAGGAAATAATGTTCAGTTACTGGACTGCAGCTCAGGGACGTGCACGGCAAGGGATAGCAACAAGTTTGAAGGTGACTTAGCGACTGGCAGTTATTTGGTCTGCAGTGATGGCTCAGTTGAACAGCCGGAAAGTCAACATCTGGCAATAATGATATGCAACGCTATGTTTGGGTGAGGGTTTTTAAGTTCTGTTCTTCTGGCTAAATGACACATGATTTTGTTTCCTGTTCTTTGTGTATTTAAGTTGATAGCTATTCACCAAAGGAGGACAAAACCACATAAAATGACCAGGACTGAAAAGGCCATAATAAGTAATTTTATCCCCTTGAGAGTTGCTCACCCAATGATTATGTGATGCGAATTTGCATGTGGAGAAGAATTCTTGCTCACCCAATGATTATGTGATGCGAATTTGTATGTGGAGAAGAATTCTTGCTCACCCAATGATTATGTGATGCGAATTTGCATGTGGAGAAGAATTCACAATAGATTCAGCTGCATAAAGTGAACTGATCTAAATGAACTAGATACCAAATCGTCAAAAATCAATCTTCAGGTAGGGTTTTTGAAATTCAATTCCGTAAAGACTCGATTTCTGTAATCTTTGCTTTTATTGTCTCTGGATAACAATAGGAAGTGCAATGCTGAGTATGAGCTCCTGGGCATACATTTGTGCCAATGTCTTCTAGTCGTTTTCCCATTCACTGATATCGTGACTCGGAGTTCTTGCTATGGCTGCATGCAGAGTATGACGAGTGAGAAAGAAAGCGACTAATTCTAGTCTAGCCCACAGAAAGTTTGAAATACTGCCATAGTTTCAAATATAGCTGTTGTATTTTGCGCGCTATGTGTAAAAATTTTGTTTCCAGGCACAATACCTTCCTCCTGTTACGGGTTAATAAGTTGTAAAACATGGCCCAAAAAGTTTTTTAACATTTGTTTATATTTATCTCCTCTCCGTTATAACTCTCAGGTGTACAGCAGATCCAATCCTACCTTAGGTACTTATTTGCAGCTAGTTGTCTCTCAGTTATATCTCAGGTGTACAGCAGATCCAATCCTACCTTAGGTATTTATTAGCAGCTAGTTGTTATGGTCACAGTACAGTAGCTGCTGACAGTGAAAATGGAGATAAGTGCAGTGCACTTTGTTTCGAGTTAATTGAAAGTTAATTTTACTAAATCTTTGCAATCTGATGGGGCTGTTCAGTAGTTGAAGTTAAAATCAGTTTAGATGCTCATAAGTTGTTTAAATTTTGAGCTTTTTTCTGGGCGGTTTTGTATTTTCAGTGTTGGTACAAGAAGGTTTGCGTCATTGCTAATTCTATAGTTAATGTTATGGCTTGGTTGATGTCTCGACATGGTGTCTGAGGATATGGCTGTGTTGCCATGTCGACTATACGTTAAGGAGATGAATTATTGCATGGAGTTGCTTTTTCGAGATCAGTTTTTGGGGCTTCTTGCGTGTATTTATATTTGCAAATCAGGGATCTGCAGAGAAAATGTGTGGGAGTAATTTAAGTGAATGCACATCAAGGAAAGAAAAGGATGACATAATCAACATGCGAACTGAGGGAAAGGGCAATTCCGACCACATTGTTATTGATTCACGATCTAGAAATTATTGTGTCTGCTTTTGGTCAGACTAGAACTTCAATTCGGTAAATTTTGCGTGGATTTAATTTTGTGAATTTAGCGAAAAATCCCAAAATTCGCAAAATTTAATCTACGCAAAGAAAAATCCCCATAAGGTAGGTGAAGCTTGCAGATGGTAGCTGTCTTATGAATATCACCTTTCGGGGTGGTCCCAAGTCCTTGGTATATTGTGTGCCTTATAGATATGGTAATCATTCTGCTAATGGATGCCTTTGCTGAGGAATACTCCTTATTTTACTGTACATTTGGATAATATACGTTCTGGGAACCTTTCTAGAAGGCTGAGCTAAGTCATGTAAAAGTAGTGTACGTGCTCCTTCCCTGTTTTATTACACACACCTTCAGTGATGGTTGTGTGATATCTTCTCCCTTGTTCATGTGTGGTTGAGTGGGAGTTGCCATCCCGAGCATAGTATTTGCGAACTACGTAGCAATTGTCTCTCTTGTCTTTGTTCTGGCTTAACTCATGGAATGGTTTCTGCTGCAAAAGAGGAAGTGGAATCACGATACGTTCTGAGAAATGTTCGCTGTGATGCAAATGCAAGCAAACTTTTGGATTGTTCCTTCGACAAGGAGGAAGAATACCTGAAGTCTGTAGATTGTCCTAGCAAGAAACCTGTTCATGTCCACTGTTACGATTGTGATCAAAAGGTTGTGGATATCACCAAGAAGTTTGATGCTGACGTGTTTCCTTCAACTGGCCAATTGAAAATTGATGATGTCACGCAAGCCGCCCAGAAAGCTAAGAAAGATATTTTTAATGAGTGTGGCGAATGGAAATGTGTTGATGGCAAACCAGAAACCTACTGCAGTGCCATTGATATGCTAACCATGTTAGAAAATTTGAATATTGCGCGTAATTCAAAGAGAAGTATCAAGACCCTTCAAACTCAAATCAATTATGGTAGTCTACTGATGACATCATTTATTTCTGATAAGTTTTCAGAGCAGGCAATTATGCTGAAGAACTTGGAAGCACAAAGTGACTCATTCCGTCAGGATTTAGGACAATATTTTGAAAGGTTAGCTGCATTTGACGGGGAGAAAGCTCAACAAGATCGAATCTATTTGAAAGGCTTAATCGATGATAATAATAGACGCATCTCCCAGTCAGTGCAAAAAATTAACGACAGAATTTCCGTTTTGATCGGTGAGGCCTTTGCAAGTGCTGGTGCAGAGACGGCGCAGTTAGCTGTTGAACTGAGTGCGGAGATTGCAAAAGCTTTCAATCCAGTTGCTTGGCTTAACGGAGGCACAGATCCCAATGATGTTGCTGACAGAGTAAATGCAGTTGCTAAAGCTGCTGTAGCATTCCCTAGATTAGTTCACATCACCAGGAAATTCCAAGAATTATCCGATAAAAGTCTCAGCATTTTAAATGCCCTTCCTGCTAATTGGGAGATGCATAAACGTTTTTTGAAACTTTTGGATGTGAGCTACGAAGATTCAAGTGAGTGATGCTTTATGAATATTCCCAGGTAATGTACAGTGTAGATGCCTACGGTTGTGTAATTCTGACTTTCATGAATGATAGCTCACACTCATGACAGGCTGCCGTATTTCCTATTAAAGTCTTTTGTTTTCCAACGTGTGTTGTTTATTTGTCAAAAGGCTTCTGTCTTTCAAGAAAAAATGTGACATCGATTGCTGATTTGCTTTGATGGCAGGGAATTTTGGTTTTCTGCATTAACTATGGGCTGTTGATCACAGTTCCTGATTAACTTACTGTATTTCTGCTGCTTGTCTTGTGGGCATATTTTTTGTCTCTTTGGACGGCTAATGTGAGCTGACTCTGTTAATAATTTATTTGAGCAGGAACCAGTTAGCAGGTTACTGTTTGTTTTGTTCCTGAAGTGTATTTCACATCATATCCGCCATTACTCTTATGTAGGTAAAGATGTTGATCGACTTACTCAGGATTTCACGGACAGCTATGGAAGCTTCTCTCCTGCAGTTCGGACTGACGACATCGTTAAGTTCATGGCAATAATGGACGGGATTGTTGAAAATACTTGTGAGATTTTGTTTGATGGTGGTACCACTGCTAGTGCCATTGTGCAAGCCATAGTTCGTTCAAAAGGAAGCTGTTTCGATTTGAAAGTTAGTGAAGTTCATTGTCATATGTTTTTCTCCATGCAACTCTCTTTCTGAGTGAACAAGCTTTTCACTGCAATATCTGGCAATAAGTGCAATAACTGACTGGCAGCTGATAGTCATAATTTTTACCTGCCCTATATTGTTAAGGGACTTGTGCACTTTTCTCTCAGTCTCAGAAGGGTATGGGATGTTGTGAAGAACACAAACTTAGGGGGCTTCTACTGCCCAGGGGGGTGGGATTTAAAAACTTCTGGGGGGTCTAATTTTGCTATTCTGATGTTTATAATTGCCAAACAACCAAAATTGAAATCATAACAAGGCTATTAACCCTAATCCATGTGGTGCTGGGGAGGGGGGGGGGGGGGGGGGGGGCGTGGAT
>JAOBRC010549453.1:0-11241 GCA_027575255.1 Scolionema suvaense | reverse complement strand
CAATGTATGACTTTCCAATGTTATCTTCGCGCCCAACCTCGTGACCACCACTACATACAAAAATCTACCCAAAACATGCTTCATTCCTGGTAACGAGTATGCTTTTTGAGATCATTCGATTAGTTAATTGATAGTTGAGCATAATTTCCAACACATGAGCAGATATCAGTATATTTAGAAGATTGGGAACTAGGTGGCTGAACGCTTCATTGCTTATGATTTCTAGATCTGTCTTCAAACAGACATTTTCGAACGCAAGAAAATAGCAAGTTATAAGATCATTGATTGTATGAATCTGATAATTATATTAATTATGCAGCAAATTGAGATCTGTGGCAGAGCAAATGATGAGCTAATGACATTCGATGAAGTGAATTGTATGCCATGAATGGGAGACAGCAAACAAAACGAAATTCTCTACTGTAGTACCTGCCCAATTGTATTAGTAAATTTTGTCAATACATGTGCAATTTGTGAATTTGTAAAAGCAGTATTTTTGGATTAAATCAACATAAGTTTATTATCTTATATATTATCTTAGAACTTAAATACTAAACGTTTCTTGAAAAGCTTCTCACGCATGAAAGAATATAGTGTAAAAAATGCATGTACGTATAAAATGTGACTTACTTTTGCGCAGAAATAACACTGATTAAGTAACCGCATTCAAAGATACGATGCTTTGAATTCTAAGCACTTGAAATGGACGAAGCTCACGCCATTCAAACAATTTTTAAACTCGTGTGCCATGTCTGTTAAGTATAAAATTATCATTATCATTGAGCATTAGGGAAGGGAATATAGCATTGGTCCATAGAAATGTTTCTTACTTAATTTTAGGTCAATAAGCTCTAGTTTCTTAACTTTTTTTTCACTGAAAACCAATGCGCACATTGGTTAAGCCTGAAACCCCTGTGATTGATGTCGGAAACCAAATGCTTAATGTCCTAAAGAAACGATTTAAACGCTTGGATTCCGCCAGGGAAACGTTGCGGATACTTTGTTCCGAATTTTTGCCCAAACACCGTCTTTCCTAAATTTTTGTTCGATTGGTAGAACCATGGGAGTTTTAAAAACTTCCTTGGTAGTACCTGGTGTTTCTGTTGCAAATGATGTTTTGGTGTATACCTATGTATTTGATTTCATTACCCACCCCTTGAAACGTCCCATGTTCGGCATGCAACTGCTGCCACGGTTCTGTGTGCAAGAAACCAGTATTGCTCGCGCTCTCTGATTGCAACAATAACATTCTAGTCAGTTCTGCATGATTTTCTTCATGTCGACTTTTGGCCGCGGCTTTTGAAAGTGGCATGGTTGAGAGAGGGGTGAGCACATACGAATTATCTTATGAAATGGGAGTAGTTTAAGCAGAAGGAAAGTCTTTTTTGTTTTTGTCTGCTTCGGCTTACGTGAATTGACTCTTGTCAGAACTCGATGGAGCTCTTTTGACACGCACACCTATTTTTCTTTCCAGCAAAGGTTCTATTTAGACTTGCTTTTTTTCTCGATTTTTTTTTTCCTTTTTTTCTACCAAACGAACGTGCGTTACTTCTCGCAAGCATTTATTTGTTTTTGGCCTATCTAGAATATGACGTGATATTTTTGCGCAATTTCGTCCGAATAAAGTAATTTAGTTTAGTTTGTGAAGTTCTTTCATGACTCCAACTTTCAGTGTTTTCATAAGTGGGACATGCTTCCCACTCTATGAAGAAAGGTTGGCCATATGCGTAGTATAGATCAGATATCCTTCTTTTTGTCAGCTTTGCGTTTTTGTTTATTTGTTGCTTTTTTTTTTGTTGGCTGCTATTAAACACTGCCTAACCAGGTAGATCCCCCTTGTAGATCAGTCCGAAGTAATGAAGATATATTTTGAAAAATCAGGACCGAGGAGGATGCTGTAAAACGTGGAATAATATAACAGTGAGGTCTGAGACATCGAAAGTTGTACAGATAAGAAATCTATATAGGGACTATTCCAGTATCACTGCACTAGAGAGTTTGCAATCAGAAATGAAAAAAATTCTACTCGTGCTACTATTGCTACTGCATACTTTTCTGGTACAATGCTCAACTGAAAATGGTACAGATGTTGAAATGCAAGATGGTGTCGTCGTTAAAAGAATCGCTCCTCGCAAACTGGACAGATTAGAAAAAATATTGGAAGAAGAGATATTGTTGGCTGAGAAAATTAAAAAACACCATAAAGAAAAGTA
This sequence comes from Scolionema suvaense, assembly GCA_027575255.1. Classification (NCBI taxonomy): domain Eukaryota; kingdom Metazoa; phylum Cnidaria; class Hydrozoa; order Limnomedusae; family Olindiidae; genus Scolionema; species Scolionema suvaense. Next base: position 9,028 of record JAOBRC010549453.1, on the reverse strand, counting down.
CTCAGCAAAACATGCAGATATTCTGGAGGACGCAACAGTGGAAGTTTTAGATGAAGATGATGCTGTTTTAAATTTTGAGGAAAGCAGTACAGAAGTTGCCACCGATAGCAGCGCCGGAGAAGGTCGAGAAATCAAGGCAGCAAATACTGATAGCAAGCCACCTTCATTAAAACCTAAGTCGCCATTTTTCTCAAGCAGAACTGAAACAGAAATCACTGAAAACAAATCAGAGAAAACCAATGAAGAGATTATACACTTCAGCCGGATTGCTCTTCCTAAGCATAACTCGTTTAAGGTACGGTATGCGGTATAGTTGAGGCTGTAATATATTTCTCTAGTCACGTTTTGCAGGCTTGTTGAGTCCCCGACCACATTCAGGAAAATCGTTGTGGTTGTGGGGAAATGTTTAATTTGTTTGTACGCTAACTATTTATATCCCCGGTCAAAATATTTGGAACGAAGCATCATTTTCACGCCAGGATCATTCGAAAAGCAGTTTTCAGGCAATAGTCTCTCTCCACTCCCCCATTTCAACGTTGATGATTTGAAATGAGTTTTATGGTTGCCTGAGCATGGAGAATCAACATTGAAATGGGGGAGGGGAGGGGGAGAGATAGGGAAAAAAGCAAAAGGTACAAGATATTTTGTCTGGAATTGTAGCTACCCTACCCTGCTGTTGCCCCTATCCAGGCCTGATTGTTTCTTTTGTTTAGTTTGCAGCACTAGCATTTTCCTGATTAAGGGTTAGCATACCCTTTACAAATTGCGCTCAATCGGTTGGGAAATTAATTTCATGATTCTTCATGACGTCAGTGAAAAATGTACATTTTCTTAACTTCATAGTTTCATGTTGGGCTTTTGTCCAGACAGAAATTTATTTAAACTTATTTTTACATGAGGTTTCTTGTTTTTGTTTTACACTTTTGTTATTCGGTATTTCAGAACAAGTGCCCCCAAAAAATTTTAGCTCCCCTAGTGTCCTTACAGAACGTGCGCTGTCCTTTCAGAAAAAGTTTTGACACTCGTGCTTAGTATCGAAACTGAGAATTTTCTTGATAACAATTTAATGATGAATCTATTTAGCAATGTCTTTAGAGTATTTATTGTCGAATACTAGAAAAAGTGATCAGTTCAAGCCAATGCTCTATCATCAGGCTCCAAGGTCAGAACCTTCCTTTTTTATCTATTCTACTCTCCTGAAGGCAGAAAATACAACAAAGGCATGCTTGGAGAAATCTGTATTCTGGTGGCTTAGGATTGGCACAGTATGGTTATTTTCTTGTGAACATACTGTGAGTAAAAACGTAGCGCACTGTGTGCAGACTTGACAGGACAATGGGTAGGTCACTGGTTATATTTTCTAACGAGCGAATTGTGAATAAGAAAGTAACACGTTGTGTACCGGCTTGGCAGGGCAACAGTGTTTCCTGGTCAAAATTTCTACTACAGAATTCCAAGGTTGAACCTCTGAATATAATATTGTTCTGTTTATTCTGAACTTTCTACTCCATTCATTTTCAGTTTGATGGAGAAAACATCGATCTTGCAGGAGACATACCAGCTAAAGTAAAGATATTGAATCGAAATCCTCTTATATTCGGTAATATGTCGCTTGTTCTTTACGGTTGGGCCGGCTATGACGCTTCAAGATACTTAACGGTCAGAAACTTTCGCTGGAAGGAACTTTCGCGGATGGGCCAAGCCGCAAAAATTTTACATTTTGCGGAAAATAACTTTCCCGAGTTGGCCTTTGTAAGTATTTTCGAGTGAAAGATCTTTCGCGAATAGGTCTTTTTCGAAATTTTCACGGGGAAAAACTTTGGCGGGAAAGATAAAATATGACAAAGTATTTTTAGCTGAGCTTCAATACTTTTCTAGTGTTAATCGTCAATGATTACCACGCTGCTCCTCTTTTTGTCCGTTTCCTCTTCTCTTGTTGCCGGGGCAAGAAAATTGCGAATGTCTTCAGTTTTTGCCTCTTTCTTTTTCATTGTTTTCTTTTTCTTTGGCAATTCCGAACATTTCGCGGGAGAACACTTTCGCAAATAAGCCTTTTTAAAATTTTTGAGGGAAAAACTTTCGCGAATGGAGCCGAAAATCGCGAAATCACGAAAATTTCTTCCCGCGAAAGTTTCTGACCTTAAGTTCATCTTAGTTCTTTATTCGCATTCTACAAGACCCAGCAGTTTCACATGAAGACACGTAAATTTACATTTTACACTTGACTATCTTCTTTATCCCTGAAATTCTTAAATGCTCTCTCCGACACATTGTAACAAGAGAATATGATAAAGCGGAAATATGAACTTTGATAAAGTTGCATAGCATTTTATTTCATATGCCGTGAAAAGAAAACCCCTACAGCGTTTCTAACCTTACTAACCACTCCAGAAAATTATAAACATCGCCAAAACAGTTGATAAATCAAAAATTGAATCATTTGACACAAATTCGGGGCAGGTTTCAAAGTTTCTATTCCTAATGCTTTTCCAGTATACGAGAAAAGGAAGACTAAAATCTATCATCTAAGATTTTGGTGCTAAAAATGGCAAATTTTGGCGACAAAACTATTAGTAACGAAAACAAAAAATTATTAAAGTTTACAAATTGTGGTCCCGAATCCTTATAAACTGATGATACCACAACATTAAGACAAGAAAAAAAGGTTGCGACCTAAAAACCATAGTTTTTCGTCCATGGCATATGGGGTTTTATACATCCATGGGTATATGCAATGCACTGTTAAAAATGTGGCATAGCAAATCTTACTTTGTTTTGAAAGACAAATGTGCTCAGAACTTTGTTGGTAGGGTTAGAGTTGCCAAAGATAACCTCAATGGTAGGTACAAGGGTTTGGCATTTGCGTCTTAAATTGATGAATTTTGTACACGTTTTTTTCTATAAGAACAAAGTTTATAAGAATGCAAGGCTAGAACACCAAAATTGTAGCTAAAAGTTAAGAACGTCATGGCAAACATGAAGGCTTGCTCTTAAAATGAACATTATTTCGAAAAACGTGTAGTTGTTCTATATTTGTTCCTTTTCAGACAATTTTTGTAAAGGTGTGCCATGTAACTGATCGTTCTGTGGTGAATCTTTTGTAGAAGTTGACGGGTTCATTGATGAAGAGGAAGCAGATCTATTGGTAGACATTGCTAAATCGAAGAAAATGATGCTGGTTGGAAACCCATATCACGAGGTGGAGTTGAAGACTCCTGAGCAAACATTCAAGGAGTGGGATTACAATGAAGATGACTGCATCACTGTCGATGAGGTTAGATCAGCTTTGCACATTAGCTCAGCAAAATTTAGAGCCGCGGATAGGGGGGAGGCGATTGAAGTAGCCGAATACTGTTTTGTACTTTGCATCAAAGTCTTATAGAATAGCAACGTAACAGATATTTCTGAAAGATCCACGAATTGCAGATAAGGGGTGAGTTGGCTAGCCCAAAGCACGTGGTGTATATTCGCTTTAACTGGACTCTTCATCCCTATATGCTAAAGCTTATTATACGATTAATTGTATTACCCATTCACCCTCCCCCTTCCTCCTTCTACTACCTCACCTATGGTAGAGTGAAGGATCTGCAGCTTACCCTGCACGTGGATTTCGCAATTTCAGTGTTCGACAGTTTATCGCCAGAACTCGTTTTAAAAACCAGTGCTACTTTTTGGGCAAAAGAAAATTTTAACTTTCTTTGTTCAACATGATTGATAAGTGTTTAGTCTAGCCTTCCTGTTGTGGTATGTGAACCCTTCTGATTTGATTGTCATTCGCTTACATGTTTGTTGCTCTCAGTTGATACTGTTGCCTGGTTTATCTGATGTGAAATTTTCTGAAGAAGATGCTAGTGATATGATGTTCGTGTTGAAGATGGATCAGGATGGAGATGGTAAGATAAGGAGCTATCTTCGTTAAAGATTTCTAATTTTATATTGCAAGTGATCAATATCTGAAGCTGTTCAAACTTGAGGATTGATATTAGCCCAAGCGCAATTGTACATCAGACAGGATAAATTATGTGAACTTAAAGTTTCAGGCCAAATTGTCAGAAACTTCGGACGAATTCAGTCAAATAGGGACACAATTTCCGACTTGGTACCTTTCATTGATAAATCATCCAAGATCTCAAATACAGTCCCAAGATATGCACGCCGAGCTCATCTCCACCGGGACGAAACTGATGCTGTACTGCAGTGTTAAAATTTGGGGAGTGTGCATTCTCGTCTAATACAAGCTTTTTCAAGAAGCGAGTTTTTCAATGTGAATTTGAAAATTAGAGTTCAACTTATGAGAGTAGAGTGTCTCCTCCTAATCGTTGGAAACTTGCAAACTTGAAATCAGACGAGCTGCTACAAATATGCAGCCTTGTTGCATCGGGTACTTCGCTCACAAGCCTATTCAACATCTTAACAATACACGCGATGGATGGCAAAAGTTAGAAGCCCTGAAATTTTTTGAGGAGCAAGCAAAAGTATTGGTAAAACACCTAGTTCGCCTTTGTTTCTCATTGTTCATTTTTATTATCGGTCTGATTTTTGAAAGGTGAAAATTTCGGTCGCATCATCCGTAGACAATGAATCATTTTGGCACATAAAGGAGTGCCATGATCAGCCTGACTATAGTCTACAGTTTGCTTGGGAGTGTCAAGAACAAATCTCTCACAAGGAAGCTAATTGTTACAATTTTACTTGAAAACACAACCTCATCCCATCTTTTGATCAGTAATAGAGTAAATGACAGTACCGATTTTATAGTCTTTTTTAGAAAAATTGGACCTTATTCACTACAGGAAAAGTTAAATAAAATCTATGTGAGTTGTGTTTTATTTGAGTAGAACTTCAGCACCGAGTTTCAAGTATGGTGGAAGGGAGAGGGCAGATTGCATACTTCGCAAAAGAATAGATAGCTATATTTATGCTGGGGGGAGCCTTCCTTTTCAGTCTTAAAAAGCCCAGTTTCCAGTCAATGTCTCTCTTATGCAAAAACTGATTTCTCTTCTGATTTTCCTGTCCAGGCAAAGTTTCTATGGAAGAGATGAAACTCACAAACTTTTCACAAGCTCGCTCATACATCAAATCTTTGAAGGAATCTGTGGATAGAAGAAGAAACACGACATCAGAAGCTGTCTGGGTCTGGCATGATAACGATGAAATGCTCCGATTTGAAGAGCAAGGTTACTTTGAAGGATTCCATGGAAGGTGAGTCATTCAAAAGTGAATGAATTTAATTGTACGACAGTTCGTCATACCTACATATGGAGTTTTTCTAGTACTTGTTTCTTTGCATCTGTTTCAGTAATATTAAAGTTCTACTCAGAATGTTTCATAGATTTGTTGACTGTGGGTGGATGTAATATCTATGATCCCCCAAAACAGCTGTATAGCAGAACGTGCACGCCTCTCCCTTAACCACCTAAGTATTGATGATTCCTCTTTATAACGCTGTTTGTAGATTTGACGTCCTCCCTTTCTATCCTAGAATTTCTCAATTGACGAAACTTCCGACGGAAATCATAGAAGAGAGCGAGCCAATTCATGTTCAGCACTTCACGAAGGGCCAATTTCAGTTGACACACCTCGGTTCTGAACCTCCACTCAAGGATGTGCCATGTTGCTTGTATGGGGACCAGGGACGAGTTTGCCGCATGTGCAGGTAAGAAATATAGACTTTTTTAACAGATCTAAACCTTTTTTAAAGACATGTTTGGTCAACCGCATAAGTGAAAGTTTCAACTCTGCCGAAATCAACTTATATTGATTCTCTGGTCATAGTTGTCTATGAAGTAGCTGAGCTCCAAGCTTTGATACTAATAGAATGCTTCAAATGAATGGCTAAATTTGATAGTTTTATGGTCAGTGAGTAGGGTTATTGATTGGCGAGAATGCCAATCCCAAAGATTAGCCAAATGTAAAGGAAACGGTCTCTTGACAAAAATGACAAACGACAGCTATTTTTTTTTTTCAACCTTTTAGCAATGGGGAAATCTACATGTGACATATATGCACAAAACTGTAGACGGATTTTAGTCTATTGACGTCAGCAGGGTAAGCGAAACTTGCTTGGAAAAGGCTGCAAACAGAAAGAAGCTAGATGAGTACAACTGAAGGGAAGAAATTTTTGCTGGAAGAAAATTTCGCTGATTTCGAGGTTTTGGGGGAAAATCCGCCAAATTGAATTCCTTTTTTACCTCCAAAATTGTTCAACCGCGAAATTAATTTCTGCGAAATTTAGCCATCATTGAACTGCGAAAATAAATTCCACTAATAATGTAGGAACTTTCTGAAAATCTTTCAAATAATGCGATTTTAATCAATTGCCTTTAAACTAAGACTGACTATCTATTACAGTGACAAGTACAGCATGCTAAAATGTTACTTTTGATGGGGAAATAACTTCCTAAAAATTTACCGTAAGAGAAGAATTAATTTTTGCGGGAAAATTTTTCGGCCATATTGCGGGAATTAATTTTCGCGGTTGGTGCTAAGCAGAGCAATTCGCGGGAATGAATTTTCGCGGCTAAACACTTTTCATAAACTTTTGGGAAGTTATTTCTTCATGAAAATAACATTTTAGCATGCAGTACTCATTACTGTAAGAGACAGTTGACCTTAGTTCAAAGGTACTTGATAAAGAATGTGGTATTTTTTTAAGGGGAACTAAGGTCAAAAATAAAATTTTAGTGGACGGTAGAGCTCCTTCAAATATGACATGCAGTTTTTACTTTATGAGTAAAGCTGACATAGTTCTGGAGATGTCGAGTTCCAAAGTTGAGCAACTAGCATCTTGCCACTAATTGTGCATGATGTCATGTGGGTACAACTCAAATTATCCAAACTTCATAATCAAAATACTCAAGATTAGATTGCAGTGAAGGAGTAACTCTTTCATTTTTCAACAAATGGTGATGATATATTGCAGGTCCATTTGAAAAACTAAACTTAGCAATTGGGCAACTAAGGAAATAGTGATGCTTAGCAACGTACCAGTATGACATCATCAAAAATCAAGATGGTAGCTGCTGGACTTGAGAACAGGATATCTCGAAAACTACATCAGCTTTGATCATGAAATAAAAACTCGAGGTCATGTTTTGCTGTGCTCTATCACCTGGTAAAATTTCATTTTTGACTTTAGTTCCCCTTCAAAGTTTTCAGAATTTTTCTATATTTTTTGTGGAATTAATTTTCGCGGTTCAACGGTGGATAATTTTCGCGGTGGAGCATTTTCGGAGGTAAAAAAGGGAATTCAATCTCGCAGATTTGCCCCAAAACCGCGAAATCCGCGAAACTTTCTTCCCTTTAGGTATATAAAGTGTTAAGCCGCGAAAATTTATTTCCGGGGAAATTCTTTGCTTGGCACTGACTGCGAAAATTAATTCCTGCGAAATGTCCGAAAAATTTCACCGCGAAAATTTCTTCCCGTAAGGTAATTTGTCAAATTTGCTATAAGCAATGAATTGGTAACGCTTGAATGCACTGGCGCATGAAGACAAATCCATGGTTGGATTATTATTTTGCCAGGTTTTCAGAATTTTCTTCCACTTTCAAAAATTCACGATTTTTGTTTTGCTAACCACTGATATTAGAGATCAGCCACTTCTAGACTATACATTGTGTTATTTGTTCAAACAATTCTTCAATCAAGGTATCTGGCCTACTCAATCTTCTTGAACGACGTCACTGAAGGAGGCGAATTGGTGTTTCCACTTGCCAATCATAGTTTTCAAGTATGTAATTTTAATTTACATTTATTATCTATGCTCATCAAAGTAAAATACAGACTAGATAATGAAAACCTTGCGTAACTCACGAGAGAGAGCGTTCACATTTATGGTCAAATCGTATCTTGGTACCCAGGGGCAGATCCAAAGGGTGTTTGGGGCATGATTGGACCCCCTGCTCAACAAACAAAGATTTTATGTATTGCTATAAAGCGAAGTATGGAATCTTTACACTATGTGCCTCTGTGCACGCATGTACGCTCTTGTGAGTTAGCATGAGAGCGCAAACACCTTTTTTAAAAAATTCGACTGTACCCTGGACCCCTCCCTGCTAAAAATCCGTGATCCGTCCCTGGCACCTATTGTATTTGTGGAGTGAGAACCCCTCCCTGTAAAACAATCTTGGATCTGTCCCTGGTATCTATTGTATTTATGGAGTGAGAACCCCTCCCTGCAAGAAATTCCGGATCTGTCCCTGGTATCTATTGTATTTAAGGAGTGAGGAGGAAGAAAGTGATTAATGCTAGTCAGACCAAGTAGTCGATTTGGAATAACCAAATAAACAAATATCTTCGATAAGAACATAAACTGCTTCATTTTAATTAGTAGTTCATGTGGAAGTTGATGAATACATACTCTAGGACTCCATCATTTAACCCTGCCTAGCCTGGGCTTTCTCCATCGATCGGAACGGCTATGACCATGAAACTTGGAGCGTAGGTAGTTCTTTATACAAACTCTTCAAAAACATCCCGTTGACCCTTGCTGTTGTTATATTGTCTCAAAAACAATAGTTTTGTTTCAAGACAATAGAAATATGTGAAATCAGCTTTATGCCATAGATTGCGTTTTTATGTACTATTTTTTTCACTCAGGGCTTTACACTAGGTCAATGTAGAAGTTTGAAGGTAAAATAAAGCTTATTGACAGCTTTTACACGTGTGACATCTTCTAATGGTCTTCAACAAGTAGAACAATGGGACTTGATCTAAAATTGGAAATTTTTGGTTCTGATGATGTCTCGATAAATTTTGTGAATAGTCAACAAATATCAGCACGCAAACTTTACTCATCATCGATGGGCAGCAGAAAAACTACCAGGGGGGGAGCGAATGCTCCCCCCCCCCCCTTCCAGGCTAAGTAGTGTTGAAAGAAGCGATATTTTTATGACTTCTGTTTTATCTGATGTAGAATATTCTGAATAATTCTGGCGAATGGCGCGGATATTACATCTACTCGCATACGACAGGCAGTAAAAACTACTTCAAAGCGAACATGACTTTCAAACTTGAAGGAGCGAATGA
>JAOBRC010549342.1:0-11241 GCA_027575255.1 Scolionema suvaense | reverse complement strand
CTGATAACGGAACTTCTAAAATGCGTTTTTGTACCGTTTGTATCGAAGGTGATTCCAACGAGCAAACTCTGTGCACCGTTCTTTGGATGAAAAAACCTGGCGTGCATGATCGTGCACGCCACACAATTTGGCGCGCACAAAAAAATCGTGTGCGCAAATTTTCAATTTGGAAAGGCCTGTTCCATGAATCGGACTTAAGAGATATCTGGAACAATAAAATGTGGTCATCTTTCAAGTTTCGCATTACTGTGAAGCTGTGTATTACCAATTGTAGATTGTGCACACAAGGTTGAGAGTTCGAATCGCACTAGTTAATGGTAGTTGGGTTCCCCCTAGGCTAATTCAGATAGGGACTCAGTAAAACCTAGCATTGACGTCTATGCACGCCAAATTTGACTCATTGCCTTCAGTGTAATCAAGACATCAGTCACTCCAGCAAGTTATTGTACAACCTGGGGAGACCCTCATTCTTCATGTGGATAGATGTTTAATTGAGAATGGTGTCACTGGGAAGAATTCATTATATAATCAACTGCTCTATTAGTAGACCCTTACGATTGCTAATTTCCGTTGATGGTGTCTCATTTTGTGTGAACTACAGGCTGATAGCCACGGTCATCAGTTAAGAGCTTCGGCTGATCATGGTCATTATTGGTCTTATGTCTTTTCTAGTAAGGGTAGCGTTTGGCTGATGTGCAATGACGCATTGATTTTTGTGGATAAGCAGTCTGATCTCAGTAATGACTCTTCAATGCTGTTTTTCTTCCAGTAGTGTCACAACTAGACTCGTCAGTTGGAGTATTCAGGGGGAGGGGGTCAGTTTTTTGGCTTTTTTTTATGTTTCTTCAGTTTACTTCGTTTGTTTCCTTTTTTGTTTTGTTTGGTATGATGTATACGTATTGTAGAAAGTCTTTCCTTTGGACCAGGAATTATGTTAGCTCTGAAAACAGCCAATATGCCTGACGAAAATCTGCCCTCTGCACGGTCATGGTTAATGTGTTACTCACTGCTTTCACCGCTCCCCTGGCCAAAGCGTCGGAAGAAATCCCGAGGAAAGACTTTTTATTCATAGTCAACATTTCTCCATTTGAGGGCAAAGGCGGGAGCATGTGCGAGCATGCATGTGATTTCGTTATTGCAGTGGTGCTTACACTATTGTCGGATCTAAAAATTGTTATCCACTGCAGCAAAGTTGTTCTTGCTAGGAGAACTTAGCTGAAGGTATGCGAAATTCATAGGGAGGGTTAATATTGGTTGTCACAATCTTTCAAAAGTTAAATATAATATGGCCGTAATTATTGAAATCAAGGCATGCAAAGCGCCCGAAAAACTGAATGCAATTTAATACTGGACATACAAAGACAGTTGTGTGCACATATCAAACTATTTAATTAGGACCAAGAAGGTGGGTTCGATCAAGATCAGGAATGACAATGTTTCAAAGGCAAAAAAAAAAAAACAGCCAAAAATTTAAAAGACTGCTGATAGTTACCGAAAGTAGCATGTTTAGAGCAGTGCAAGTCCTAGAACTCCACATGAATCGGTCTAATGGCACCATCTGTACAGGGTGTTCGTTAAAGCTCATAAGAAAACCGCAAGCGGCAAAAGCTGAGAGTATGTAGGAGAAGGGAGTCATACCAATTGCAACTGATGGTTGTTGGCTGCTGCTGCTAACTCTGCCCAAGTCAGCTTTAGCAGGCTTCCCCAAATTGCGTGAACGAAACGATCGTTCATCATACATCATACATCCATGTTCATAATATGCTTTTCTCTTTGTAGGACACATGCATTGAGCATTTCCGTTAGGTGCATGTGGCACTCATTTTTTTTCCATTGGCCACTTGCTTCCTTCGGTAGCAAGAACTGCTTTGCTAATGTTGTCCATGGCCACTCACTCAAACTGAAGAAGGGATTATTTTTTTATCTCAATGAACAATTTGAGGATTATTCAAAGCATGTGGAATATACCTCAATGGCCAATGGTCTTCTAACCTTCGTTAGGACGAGTGATTGTTCTTGGTTACGTTAAGTGGCAGTTCAGTCGGATCTGACGAAAAGTTGTCTCACCACCCAGCAAGTTGACCAAAGGTGGGTCCAACCGGACCTGCTCAGTTCTTTCTAATTTTCGAACCCTGATTCAGCCGGAGGATGTGCACTGAACGTATTAGGACACAAATGAACACCATTAGTATCAGATAAGTTAAAATGGTTGGCTAACTAGGGATCACAGGCCTTAATTTAGCATTTATTTGCATTCGATTATTGCACCAAATGCTCTCAAAATCTTTAAAATAAATGCCCTTTTCTTTTAAATTTTTCTCTATTTGTGCCAATTTGTGATGCTTGTGGTTTTAAAAGTGCCCTCTTCTGGAAAGAACGCACGCTGCCCTAACAATCTGTAGTATGCCCTGGATCTTGTCTGATGCAGGATTGAGCAAGCTAGCTACGTTCGTGAAGTTTTCGGTCAGATCGTTCGCGCAAGGATGATTAGCGAGAACGGTTTCTTGTTCTCCCAGGAAAATTTTGGGAAGCTTGTATAAAGGCGGCAATGTGGACATTCAGTTTAGGAACAAAATCGTTACTTGGCTACTGAGCTGATGATATTCTGCTTTGTATGACTTTTGGTCACTATCACATGTAACTTCAGTGCTCAACTTGATGTGTCTACCTGAGAGAGCATTGGTGAGACTCTGTTGTGCAGCATCCCGTAATCCTATCATAAAGATTCTTTTAGTCGTAAGCTTTGCGTTTCACATGTCGTTAGGCTTGAGGGTGGTATTTTATGTCCAAAATTGGCTATTTCAGGGGTTTTTCCAAGTGTGTCAAAATCACTTCATTCATTTTTTGTCATATGTGGCGTGGATCTTTGGGGCAACATCACTTATATGACCTTGGGATGCAAAAAGTGACCGTATAAGTAGAATGCAACAAATCAATTGCCTTATACGTCAGTTTTTGCATTTGATGCCGTCAATCATCTTAATTCTCCGGCAAATTTTTTACATTTGGCAGGGGGATTCCTTCATCGAACATAAAATGAGCAATAAGCTGTTGCACTAATAAGTTTTTTTGATATTACGAGCATATTGAAAATTAAAGTTTAAATGATTCCCAAAAGCAAATATTTTGTATCAATGATTCTTTTTTCGCAGAGGATAATAGGAAATTGCAATCAATTAGAGGGATATGCTATTGTTTCTTGAATTGATTCGAATGCTTCATACCCACCAAACATGCAAAGAAAAATGATATTGCTATTCTAAATCTAAGTTAGTTCAGATAATCAGAAACTGTATCAATAACTGCCCAATTTGACAGTCATTGTCCCTTGATAAGTGAATGCTATTAGATCCCGTCGTCTTAGATTGCCTATCTATTGAGCCACGTACTTGGTACACTTCCTACGCGTGTTTGTACTTAAAGTCTCCCCCATGTTGACGAGAATTTGATGTAATTGTTTCGGCACGCATATCTGGTACATGATTGGAGAATCTGGGCTATTGTGTTTAAATATCCAATGATTGAAGTAGAAACACTAATTATGCAGTAATTGCTTCTCCATAAATCCATCCACCAATTGGAACAAAGAGTGAGGTCATATAAAATTCTTATACGGCAATTATCGAGCTAAATTATTACTCAGACAGAACTATATTAAACAGCAAGTGATTGGCGTCTCGGCTCCGCCTCGACGAAATCACTTGCTGCTCAAACTGCCCGTATGAGTACTTATTCTGTTCGGCAATTGCCGTATAACTATTAATTATGTTATGACCCATGCCTGGTATTTTTGGTATATGTTGTTTAGTTTGGCAGTTTATGTCCGTACTGGCTATTTTTAGGGTATCGTTGAAAATATTTCGTGGGCATTCGATCATTTTTTGTCATTTGTGATGTGAATCTTATTGTTTATGTCTTCTTTTTTTCGTGGATCTGACACAAGATTCTCAATTAAGTTTGCAGGAGTCCACTAGTTCTGTGACTTGTATTTATTTTGTAGTCCTGCAATACTGCAACGTATTGAAGACCTTCAGTCAGGCACTAAAACTGCTATTTCAGAGAAGGGAGAATGAATCGACTCGCGATGGTTGAGGTTTTGTGATGGTGCAGTGACTTCGAAAGTGAGAGCACTCAAGAGCAACTTCTGCCTTACCGGTAACTGTTTAGGACTCACGCAGGTGTTTACATTAGACCTTTTCGCAAATAGTAGAGTAAACCTAGTTTAGCAATGCATTATGGGATTGCCTGGGGCACATAGAATTAATGATGCAGTGACAAATGCCTATGAACTTGCACAAGTACCAAAATTGGAACTAATGGGCGATATAAACTTGTCCTATGAGAATATCAGCCACTACTAATAGTTTGTTTGCCTCCTGGCCTTCCCACAAACCATTGCACAATAGGCTTGATCTGCGATTGAAAAAAAGGTCTGGTTTGATTAGTCTCCGCCTGTTGTCTATTTACTTTATTTGAAATGTCTTTGAGCCTGCGATCAACTGGTGCACACTTTCGAATGTTGGGTGATGAGCCAGACTAATGTTTTTGATGATCCACTCTGCAAGGAGATACATGTTGTTCTTTTTATTGACATATTGTTTTTCAGGATCTGGGTCGGATATGCTTAAGCTCCTGTTTATTGTTTATGTTACCTTTGTCTACTACCATTCTTTAGGATTAGAGTATATGCTTGGAAATTTCACATGGAATGGAAACAAATTCATTAACTTTGTATTAAAGAGCCACTTTTGCCATAATGAAGTTATAATCACAAATAGTTTTTTAAGGGAAATATTTTGCAACTTGATGTTGGGAAAGATACTTAACACATGCTTAATATTTGGGTAAAACCGAGCCTAAATATGCTTATGAGTTATGCTTACTAAAAAAACATGTACTGCAAGATCTGTTTTCATTTGAATAACCTTTTTTTGTGCGATCTTACCCGACAGTTGTCAAGTAGTGACTGGTGGAATTCTATATTTGCTCGATTGGGCATTTTTTTGAAACTTTTCAAGACTGGAGTGCATTTATGGTATGAAGAAATTCTGTAGTGTATTGTTTTTGAACGAAATAGCTCAGTGGGCACGAGGCGGAAAAGGATCGGACTTTGAAAAACGCTGCAAATGAGGGGTCGAAATATTCCTGCTTGAAAGAGGGAGGTACTAAATGAGCATGTTGACTGTTATTTGCTAACATCGATCATTATGTAGAAGCATGACATTACTCTAAGTTTATTGTGCACATAAATAGCAAGTCTCACATCTTCGTAGAAAATCCTATTAAGGACGTACGATATCAGTATGATAGTGATTTTGCTACCTAGAAGATGCATGAAGTGAGGCTGAGAGGGGGTGTACACATATGGTCATAAATGTGACGTTTGCTCACATTAGCAGGGGTCCAGTTTTATAATTGGGGTAGGTAGAAGTTGCCTGCTCAGTAAGAATAGGAAATAGAGAATTTTGATAACCTACATATTAGTGGGAAATGGTATTTACTTAGAAACGGCATGTCTTGTGATTTGTTTGTAGGATAGAGATGTGTATTAGATAGATATGCTATTTTTGGTATTGGTTGCCTCCTATCACGGGACATGCTCATTCAACTGCAGAAAGTAAAATGAGGTCTGATCGTCTTTCCTTCCGAACAGCAGCACTAACAGTTGTGTTGTTCATTATGTCGACGCAGATTATTCTTCACTAGTGACGTTGCGAGTCATCGTTGCAAGTCGTCTATGATTCCTTTGTATGATTTTAATATGAAGCACATGTGTGGTAAAGAATGGGATACTTCCTTCGTTTCGTTGAAAATCAGAGGCGGCATCTTTATCCTTATGTTGATAGAGCATCGTTTCTGTGATGGCGACCATGCTGATATGCGTGCTGCTTTTGAGGGGTTACATGAATATAATATTATTGTGTTTTGAAGGGATGAAGAATAATTAGGATTTTTGTAGGAATTAATGGGCAACAGGGTTATTGTTTGCGCACACACATTCCATATAATCCATATGCACGTTGTGATCCATGAGGGGGTTTTCAGAAGATATTTCTTTTGTACACGTATGCGTATTTTGTAATTCATATTTGCGAATGCAGGGACAGAGCTGGATGCTTCGTTGCGCTAGACTGCATATGATCGCGTTTTCTGAACTTATTTTATTGTTTTATTCGAACTGCGCTATGCAGGTTTTTTGTGGACATAAAGTTATTTATCTGCCAGTGCTTTTTACAGAGAGTGGAATAAGGCAGAGAGAGCAGCTGCCACGGAGAGATGGATAAAGACTTGTCACTTGCTCGAAACGAAGTCAGAAAAGAATGACTGGTCATAGGAGTTCAAGCCATTAAACACATAGAATATCTCTTTTCCGTACAGCCTATTCCTAGTTTTTAATCATAGATTCTGAAAAGGTTGAAAGTTAAGTAACAAAACTGTGATGAGATTGCATTTGTTTCTTTGGGAAACAGCCACACTTGCAACCTGTATTGATCTTATGACGTTGAAACAAATTACGAACAAATTACGCTGAAATGAAGAAAAATTTGGAACAGCGAGCCTCAGCTCGAATTTTCTGGTTCTAAGCAAAAAAGTGTAGTTTGGATACTGCCTTGCCTTTTGATTTTTTATTTCCCTCTTTCCAATAATCTCAGTCTGCACTATGGTTCATCTGCTTTTCTGTTTCTTAAACAGTTAGAATTTCTAATGTTTTAATACGAACTTGTCTCCGGCTCTTAAACTGTGTAGCTTTTTTGTCGTTATTTTTGCTGCTGTCGCGAAGATTCCCATACGTACAGGTATAATACAGGCTTAAATGCGCCATTGTCCTGTGTTATCCACTGTAGATCCATGCGTTCTTCCATCTTAGAGGGGAGAAGTATTGATATCTTCTTGAGTATTGAGCCAGTGTGCTACCACAGATCCTGTGTGAGATGCTGACCACCTTCCCATTATTGCACACTTTGCTTGTGCATCCATCTGTCCAGAAGAAGTGATGATGAGCGAACGCCATGCCAGCCTCGTGACAAGCTTTGCCAGCAGTCGGCCATTTCTCACATACCAGATGTCGTCCTCCCCAGACATGTTCTGCGATGACCTACGGAGAAAATTGATACAGGAATCTGCCGTTAGCAACTATAGCGCAGTTTACGACGTATTCTTTTCCTGTTTGTAGCAGGAGCATGTGGGAAATCTCATTACTCTTTGGTCTGAGTGGGAACAGTAGGGGAGGAAAATTTTCCAAAACGTAATTGTCGAGGGAGGGCGTCTTTCTCGAAAACCCAATTGCCAGGAATCGTAACCACGTCATCACACTGCAAGGGAAAACTGTCCGAAAATCTTAAAGTTTTACACGTTTGCTGTTTTTGTGGGATGCTGATTTTCTGATCCCCATCCAAAACAACAAATAACCTACGGCACCCATTGAGCATTGGTTGGAATATGTGCGGAATGGTCAGACGCGTGGTATGAATCACTAACTTTGAAATCAACTATTGTAGTTTTTCTGGTATAAACGTTTTTGTGGTTTTTTCCGAAGGTAACGTCAAACACGTATGGGAGCCGAGTTCTGTCAGTTCTTCCGGTTTTTCTGAAATTTTTGATGAAGGTAAGAAAGTTGTGACGCAGGATCTTTTTTAAAAAAACAATATTCAACTGGTATGCAGCAATTTATGCCCTGAAATGTTCGCTTTTGGGAGTTTTTGAAAAGTGTTTTAAAATCTGTTGTTTTTTTTACAATTTTTGGTGCGAAACTGGAGAGCAATATGGACCAGGGTGTGTATTTAGAAAAACTCTCCTGGGCGAGGGAATTTTTGTCTAAAAATTGTCTTTATTTTATTGTTTTAGTATGCAATATTGTGCTGTTCTTTTTTCGACAGCTGTATAAGTTACGGTATGAACCATTTGGTCCATGCTTCGAATTAATAGGAAAACATACCCTCTGCGTGCAGCTTGCAATATATGTCCTGAACTGGAAAGTTTTACTCTTATAGCCCTATATGCACCGGCCTGTTTTTAACATGTTTGCCCCCAAGGGGGGAGGGGGGTAATATGACCCCCTCGACTAACTTTTGACCGGTACATCCCAGAGACACAAAACTTGGCACTAATATAGTTTAACATTCCTTTAAGATCAGAAACTTTCGCGATTTCGCGATTTTTGGCTCAATTCGTGAAAGGTTTTCTCCGCGAAATATTTCAAACAGTCCATTACTCGAAAGTTTTTTCTCCCGAAAATTTAAAAAAAGGCTCATCCGCGAAATTTTTTTCCGGTGAAACATTCGGTATTTTTAAAATTTTAGTTTTCCTCAAAACTCAATTTGTTTTGCTCATTCGATAGAAAACTACAGTAAGTATCGCAAGAGACGAAAATGCTAGTAACAAAAGTACGTTACAGCTGCTAAGTGAGAAGTACTTTTAAATCAGTTTTCTTCGTCATATTTTATCTTTCCGGCGATAGTTTTTTCCCGTGAATATTTCAACAAAAAAAACTTATTCGCGAAAGATTTTTCCCCCGAAAAAAATTTACGAAGGCCAATTCGCGAAAGTTTTTTCCCCAAAAGTTCCTGACCTCAAAGCAGTACTTTGCCTATCTGTACTACAATGTTTTATAGCGTTGTTCAAAAACCTGTAGTAACGTCACAAGTGACCCCACATTTTGATGCACATGGATAGCACCTAGTGCAAATAGTGAAAATCAATGGCATTTTGTCGATGGTCTGCACTAAATTGTCGACCACATGAGAACTGTATGTACCCTGAGAGGCTGCAAATACCTTTGAAATACGTCTTAGTAATCAGGGAATAAAGCCTCTATACAGTTTTTGAGAAATTTCTGAAAATTGGAGAGGGGATCATGTTATCACAAACAGCGAATACGTCCGTCATTGGTAACTAGTAATTTCATTGCTTTTGAGAAAAATGTTCTTGTGAACTGCTCAGGGCCCCAGAATCAGTCCGTATTACAACCATTCTGAAAATTGACTTAAAATGCCCTACAATTTCTCCACCAAAAGGTCACGTTATTTTCTCTCTCCAGCCATGGAACAAAGTGTGACCAATTTCATATCCAAAAATTGCATTTTTCGTGTTTGGGCAAGATTTATATGTTTCATGAACTTTCACTACTTTATGGCATGAAAATTTCGTGACATGAAAATTTTGCGGGTTTTTCGGTCAAAATTGCATTCGCGGCATTTTAATTTCGCGGTCCAGGCAAAATTGCGAGTTAAGCGGCATTTTAATTTCGCGGTTTAGGCAAAAATACGAACTTCGCCACCTTTCCATTTCGCCGTCTAAGTAAAAAATGAAAACGGAAATAGCTTGTTTGTTCTAAAATGATGTATTTTTCGCTCGTTTTTGACTAAGTATGAGCAAAGAAAACGTTTTACAGTTTGAAACCCGGAGATTTGGTGCATTTAAATTTCGTGGTTCCCCAAATACAATTTTTCGCGGTTGAGCAGGAAAAGCATTTTTCGCGGCTATTTATTTTCGCGTTTTTTTTTTTTAACTCGACCACGAAACCGCGAAAGTGACCATATTTAACTGTTATTTGTTGCAGACTTTTGTTTGAATTGGGGGTATAATTTTTGTCGGAAAATAGCTGCTGGTCTGCGTAATAACAGCATGGTATAGTTTATTATTATTTGTCTTTCTTTTAAGCAAAAATATACAATTCAGTTTGCTATAATCCGCTAATTCTGTGTCTAGCTTTTTTAAATGAAATGATTCTAAACATGAAACATGTCAACACGAAATGAAATTATTATTTGTATGTATTCTCGTGATCTTGCACACGTCTTTCATTAACAAACTGAAAATAATAACCCACTGATCAGACGTTCGTATTGCTTGAGCTAGACAATTCAAGGTAAGTGAGGCAAACTTTTCAGATAGGTATTTTCGTAAAAGCTTTACTCAGGCTGAAATCTGTTGCTTTTTTCGATTTTCAGTAGTACCGTATGCTTAATAAGGAGCCCTAGATTGCGAATCCCTGTAGAATCCACTGTAACTATGAAGTAAAGTGCTCGTTCAGATCAACGAGCATAGTGTGCATCACCCCTGCCCCCTTTTTTTTGAAATGTTCGTATCCCGCCCCACCCCTACTACCTTTTCGCGGCATATTCCGGCTCAATGAAAAGTTCACATTTTCCATTGTGTGCAAAAAGGTCTCATCCTGTTTCGAGTGAGACTTCGCTGCCTGATAGGCGATTTGAGAAGCGTGTTTTCGAAAACGTTTTTGATCTATGGCTTTGATAGTTCACAGGTGAACATATGCTTGTATCCCCCCTTTTTTATGGCTCACCCTGCACCCCCTTTTGGGTATCCCCCTTTTTTAGCAAAGTCCTATCCACCCCCCACCCCCGCCCTTTTTGGGCATTTTCCCAAGATTTTATTCCCCTCTGTCACAAATGTTGTCTCATCTCACCTTATTCTGGCCAGCACAGAATTGAAGTACCAGTGAGCCATGTTGTCCAGTAAATGTGGCATATCCCGATGGTAGTTTCGTGCAATCCAGTGGACATGACTTGATGTTATTAGATCCCCAAATGCTAACTATCTCGATGCGTCCTCTGCATTGTTGAAAAGACAGGAAAATGGCTACGACAATTGCGATTAAGTACGCCATAGCTTGTGCTCTCATCTAAGTTGTTCCAGCATGTTTTCCTGTTGATTTCGTCGAAGATCATAGCATTTTGTGTTTATTTTTCCCTGGCAACGAGATCTGTTGTTGGCAAGAATTTCTCAGGGTGCTCACTGACACCCGCATGATTTCTGACTTCTCATTCTTGTGGTTTTGCCATGTTGCGTTTTTTTACTCATTTTATGTTTCAAAATTAATCGCCTTAGTTACTACACCACTGATTGCATAGCTTTTCCTCTCAGAAGCGTAGTAACGGGTTACTTGAAGTCTTCCAGGTTCATTTACAACAGCTCTGTGCATGGTTCTTCAGAACAGTATTGAAGGCGCTAATTTCCACCGGTGACACGACAATTAATATTGATTTTACTGACGTGAGCAAAATGCTCTGTCTAAACACAGACGATTTGATTGTCAGTCATTAGCGAAGTCACACTGAGAAGATGGCTCAAGGCGATCGCCGGCCCCGGCCCAACAGCCCCGGCCCCCGGCCCCCCGGCCCTCATTCCCCGGCCCTGGGAAAAACTTGTTTTCCGGCGTAGAAATGAATTCTCCTCGACAACCAGACACGTGATAAGTTACCAAAATGCGAATAGAGACCA
>JAOBRC010549231.1:0-11242 GCA_027575255.1 Scolionema suvaense | reverse complement strand
ACAGTAAGTATAGGCGATTTCCAGTGTTAAACATAGGACCAGTTGTCTGAAAACCCCAACATTATCACATTATTAAACCACCGATAGCGTTTATGTAAAGTGTCTTTAAATAAAGCTAATTTCATGAGCCGTTTATGATCTGAATAAATAACATATTCATAACTAACGATGCAAATTTGGCACTTTTTTACGGCAAAGTAACAAGTGAGAAGTTCTTTATCTAAAGATGAATACTTACGTTCGGCTCCAGATAACGCACGTCCCCCAAACATAACAGGTTCTAGCTCACCATTAACGTCCTGAGCTAACATAAACCCTATAGCTTTCGTGCTAGCGTCACACACTAAAGTAAAAGGACGATCAAACCTGGGGTGATTCAACTAGGTCAGATCAGACAATTTGGTTTTAATATCAACAAAACCTTCCTGACATTCCTCTCGAACTTACAGTCTTTTTTCAACAGATCAAACATAGATGCTGCTGAACTAGAAAAGCCATACAATGCGAGCACTCGTCGTTTTGCTGAGAGGCTGCACTGACGGCGATCTTATCAATCTTTGCAGAAAGTACTTCAATAGCGTTTTTCAACTGTTTGACGTCATTCAATGGTTGATGGGCGGTCGCTCCCACTAATGCATCGTCAGGAAGAAAATGTTCCCATAGCCTGGCGTCGACGAATTCCTGGAGCGTTTCTAGGCTTTTTGTTTCCCGACAGTTGTAGAACCAGTACCTGGCGCTTGATGAAACCGTTCATCACGTGCTTGATTGCAATGCTGTTCATCGCGTCGGCGTCGAGGTCACTCAAGTCACACCTCTTTGATAGTTGAACGCACAATATGGGAACGGGCTCGCAGGAGCACCGCAGGCTGGTGTCTCGAACATCAGACGAAATTGATGCAGAGGGCGACTTTCCTCGTGCTCTTCAACTCCATCTGCATGGCTAGTGGTGTGCTTGGGAGGAGAATGTGAAGAATGATCTATCGTGGAAGGACATTTTGGCTATGACGCCAAACTTACTCTCGTTCTATCTCCGTGCCACTTATAACGTTTTGCCCAGGGGCGCATGGCAGAAATTTTTTGATGTGTATCACACACATGAACTATCTAGGATGATTTGGTAATTTGATAAGGTAAACCTTTGGTGCCTCACCTGTGCAATTGGGGTTTCTAGGGGGTCGTTGTGAGCTTTATTAAGCTTCGCACAGCCAAAAAACGCCTAAAATTGACAAGAAACGATGCATGACTCCCATCTGCATTTATGCTAATTATGTTTTCAGAATAGCACGAAACGTTTTCAAATGACGGAAACAATCTGTATTTTTCTTAACATTTAATGCAATAGTGCTAATATAATTCTTAACAAAGTAACTGAGTGGCACACAATGAAGAAAACAAAGTTCTAAATAACGTCCTAAAGCAACACACATACCTTGTACAACACTAATTCACCTCCATGGCAGGTTTTTCTCATGACTGAATGGACTCAAGTGGGACCATCACAAAGTCCATTAAAACTTCAGTCCACGCCCTTTTTTGCACCATATCACACGCTCTAGGTAAGCTTGGCACCACAACTGATTCAATAGCTGAAAATTTATAAGTAGTTATGCGAGAACCTTGTGAAATATAACAGCTTAATGACAGAGACAACCATTAGGAATATAGGAAGAAGACCCGGAAACAACAACTGTGTACAGATCTCTCAAAGCCTGCTATGAAATGGATAATTAGTAAGCGGTAAATTTACTAAGATATGAACAGTAACTGCAAATGCAGCATGCTTATTTTGTGGATTTCATGCAAGCATAGGTTCTTCACAATGATGTCTGATTTGGAAGAGGTAATGCATGATTGGGTGCATAGCAATGACAGTTGGTTGCAATGTAAACAACACTATAATGCCATGCAGGAACAAGGATTGCAGTACACCATGAGCACTTAAATGCATCTTTAATAAGTTAATTCATTGTGAACATTGCAGATTAGCCATGATGAACAAACTTCGCCATGCTTCTGACCTCACGTAATGAGTTACACCCAGAGAAGGTCAGTCAAAGGACTTAATAAATATAATGAGCACAATAGCATGATATTACAGCCGAATTAACCCTCAAGTAATGCCTTAGTGGCGAACAAATATTTGAAAATTTGGCTACTTTCTTAAAACTTCATTTGCAAACAATTAGTTCTACAAAAGCAATCAATATTCAGTTGAAAGAAATAAGAGATAGGAAGAAGAAAAGGCAAACAAAACAATGCAGGAAAATGTCTTCTTCGCAGAACAACTTAGATGTTACACCAGTACCCTTGTGCTCTATTGTATCCCGTTTCTACCTGGGCAGTGGCTTCTTGGGCCCCGATAACGCCTGAAAGTCACGAATTTTGAATCTGGAAATGTTTCAAGTTGGTATTACTTTCCAGCATCGTGCATCCAGTTATTGTTCAAAACAGAGAGCACAGAATGACCAAACCAGGTTATTAACTTGTAAAAGTCAAGGATGCATAAAACCGCTTGGGAAGTTTAGACTGATAGCTATAATGAATGCAGCGTGATCCAGGGATGTCTTAGCTATGATGGCAATTTCAATGGCAAAGGTGCATTTACAGTTTACGAAAATAAGAAAATCTGCGTCTCAAATTGCTAAAATTTTAAAAAAATTTGGCCTCCTTATCTTTAAATGCTAATTAAGCCTTTGGCCCTAAAGGCCTTCATGTGATAAAAGCATGTAATTTCAGCCATGAAAAATCTGTCCCACACAGCGGAGCGTAATAGGCTTCTAATCTATAGAACTTAACAACATAAATATAAAAAACATAACAATAAAATAGCAATAGACTTCTGATCTACACATGTGATCATTCTCAAATGAACTCATGAACTACTTCCAGGAGCCCCCGAAGGAACTCCTGGCTCACAAACAGCGGCTCGCTCCTGAGGTGGTTGCTGTTGTTGCTCCTGCAACACACTTGAAATTTCCTCCCTCAGGAGGAGCCGCATATCACGCCTTGTCAATTGACGAATGAAAAGCCCATGCCTACTGTATGGATGTATGGCCACCTCGCCTGCCCCCCCCCCTCCTAGGAGCTCTTGGTGCCCGTTGTTGAGGTGGAGGTGGATATGCTGGTGAAGCTTGAGTAGAAGGTTGAATTGGAGGGTGTGGAAATGCAGGTGCTGTTTCAGGCGGAGGTGGTGCTATAGGTGCAGTTGCCATTACAGGTGCAGGTGCATATGCAGGTGCAGACTGGTCTTCTAAGTGTACGCCTAAGTCTAAAAAAATCATGGAGACAACAAATAAGTACAGTCATTCCATATACACACTGCCACTAATGCACCAATGAATAAACAAAGGTCACCAAAAAAGTGAACTCTTATGTAACCTAGCACAAACAAAACATGAGTTGAAATGATTATACAGGCAATGCTAGTCATAAGCAAACAGCGCTACTACAAGGAACGTAAGTTTTTCTTGTTTTCCTTTTCTTCCTATGTGTCCAAGGACAAGGTCTGCTGGAGCTACCTATATGCCCAGCAAGTTATGTTCAATTTTTCAAGGTTACCAGCTTCAGTGTGCTTAAGAAGTGTGGATATAAACCTGGCTAGCCTATAGCTAAGCTTGCTTGAGTTCGTAAGTACACCAAGCTAGTCTGAGTCAAAGTGCAATGAGGTTATGGTCGAATGGGCCAGTTGCAGACACCAGGACTCTGCAACACTTGCACAGCTAGCTATGCCCTCCTAGCTGCTAGCTACACATCAATCTCATATATAATACAAAAGAGAACCTACCTCGCTGCCAAGACATTTGGAAGCTGACGACCAGTACTTAAACAGTCGAGAAAATTCTCAGCAGACAGGCAGGTGGAGATACACGGCAACTATAGAGCTGGCAACGTGATGCCAACTGATTATTTCACAAGTTGCCTACAGTTGGCGACTTTAGCGAAGACGTGATGCAGCTTCGGCAGAGCAGATGTTCGTTTGTTGGCAACACAAGCATACACGCTAACATGAAATAGGTTCCCCTTTGCGCGCCAAAATATATTTTCAGCGCCAGTAAATTGTGTCGTGCTATGGAGTCCAGAAGAAAACGAGTGGCTGCTGCTGCAATAGTGGTCCTATATGCTGCTGAAAAATACGAGCAAATGAAAGAGGAACGGCGTACGAAGTCCGTATGAGTAAAGCCGTGGTTGATGAGGAAAGAGCGTGGTGCGTACCATAACATCTTGAACGAAATGCAGCTTCATGACACTGAAGAATATCGCAAGTATTTGAGAACAAACACGGAAGCGTTTACAGTAAGTTTAGAGGGATTTCTAAATTTTCTGGTCTTCGCAGGCTCTTTACGCGGAGGAGTTACTAAACGCTGTTATGCTACTGTGGTCAATGTTTTTAGAGGAGTAAAGGAATCTTTCACGAGCCAAGTTTGAAGCCCTCAAGTGCTTTCCAACAATATTCTTTCGGAGTGTGATGCTCTCTCCTCTAGTCAAGTAGGTAGAAGAGAGTATCACACCTAACTACGAAATTTTGGATTAAACCCCCCCCCCCCCCCCCCCAACAATACGAACATTCTTCAAGATAGTCTAATCCAAAATAATACCCCCTTCTCCCTCCTTCGCATGGAGCTACAATAGAATGACATGAGAAGAGTTCCTTCGCCACACAGAGTTTGGAGAAAGTTGATGATATCTAAGAAAAGTTAAAAGGACATTGGGGCTCAGATTTTCGAAAAACATTAAGCATACTTGTAGGTTGGAAATGAGGCTCACCATAGATATTCATTTCTTATTTTTGTTATCGAGAGAGCGTTGTTCATTGTGGTTTTGCAAATCTTGCTTTTTTGCTGTAGCACATAGGTTTACAAGACCATTTCAACATATTTTCTGAGTGGTGAATTATAAAATAGCAAATTGGCAACATCCACATCGAATCATCCTTGTTCTCTGTCAAAAAACGACTTTTTCTTGATTCAAAATTTTAACAAATTGAGCATTTGTCAAGCATAAATGGACCCTGAAACTACAAAAAATGTAAACATACCTCAGGTGGAGCTGAAATTACCTGATGCTTATAAGAAAAAGGGGTATGTTTTTTTCTATCAGTGAATCACAAAAGTCAGACACATACATATTTATATAAATGAGGAAATTAGTGTTGTAGAAGTTTTTGAAAGGTGCCATGCCCTGTGTGGTCATTGCATCACTGATAGTGTTTGTCACATTTTAATATCATTTTATTCGTGTTGACTTTGGTCATGCAGTGGTAAGCGAGAGCTGGCTTGTTCAGATTTAATCCTTTTCTTGACCATTTGTTACGTTTCCAGGAACTGCTGGAAGTCGTTTCGCCAAAAATAACTACGCAGGATACGAACATGAGAAAAGCAATTCCAGCACACGAGAAGTTCGCCATCACTCTACGTTACTTAGCGACGGGGAAACATTTGAAAGCCTAAGCAAACCGTTTCGACATGGCAGTTCAACAATAGCTCAATTTATTCCTGTTGTATGCCACGCCATCTACAGTGCACTTCAACAAACCTATTTGAAGTTGCCATCTAATGAAGAAGAGTGGAAAAAAGTTATTGATGGAGTTCACGAAAGGTGGAACTTTCCTAACTGCTTTGGTGCAGCAGATGGAAAACACATTCCGATCTTACATCCTCCTGGTAGTGGATCCGACTTTTATAATTATAAAGGCTTTTACAGCATCGTGATGATGGCCTTGGTAGACCACGATTATCGTTTTTTGCATGTAGACGTTGGCTGCCAGGGAAAAATCAGTGATGAGGTTGTTTTCCGAAACACCGATTTATTCTTAAGTCTCAAAGACGGAACGCTAAACCTACCCTGTCCAAGACCATTGCCGTCAACTCGCCACACTCATTGGGAAGACGACATGACGCCAGTGCCGATCGTTTTTGTTTGGGATGATACATTTCCTTTGACTGAAAATATTATGAAGCCGTACTCAGGAAAGAATCTGACAGAAGAAAAAATAGTATTCAATTACGGGTTAAGTCGTATGCGCAGAATGAGCGAGAATGTCTTTGGTATTTGAAGTAATCGTTTCCGTGTTTTTTCCAGTCGGAATTCTCCGAGCCCCGATAAAGCCATGCTGCAGTCCCTTTGCACAACATGTTGCGGACAAAATCTAAGGATTCTTACACACCGACTGGCTTTGTGGATGAGCTTAGGGAAGATGGCACGTACATCGATGGACAGTGGAGGGACGACCCAAGTTGCCCTACCCCCAACAATGGCTCGTAGGCCAACTGCAAGTGCGACTGAAGTACGGGATATTTTTACTAGATACTTCAATGGAGCATGAAGTGTTCCTTGGCAATGGAATATGCTCTTGTGATAGGAATCGTTAAATTATTCTAGACAAACGGAAGGGAGGTAGTTTAAAAACTGATGTAGGAAAATTTTTGCAGTTTTGACGACAGGTCAAATGGGTTTAAAATCCTATAGTAATGAGATGTGTTGTCGTGATGCAATCGCTTCTTTTCTATCGAGGTAGTTTTGACAAACTATGTATATATTTTGTCCCGTCATAGTGCCATAAACATTGTCTTTAAACAACCTCAACTATATCAAGTCCTACACAGAGAAATAACACAACGAGTGAAGTAAGGAACAAAAATTATATTTATACTCAGCAGCCTCTATTCTAGACCCAACAGTAAAGATTTTTTATAAATCACATATAGTAAAGCGCTTACTTTAGATCAACAGAGAAATGAAAAAATTCTCAATTCGAAAACACTGTCCAGCCACATAAGACAAAAAAGCGCATTCTTCAAATGAACTCAAGAAGCAAACAATAAAGACGTTCAGCTGTAGTAAAATTGTTCTGCTCAGAAATATTACTGCGGCTGCTGCTGCTGCAAAGTCTTTTTTACAACAATAATTTTGTGCTGAAACTATAACTGTAAGTCGTCTTTCATATCGCATTCTGGGATTTTCCCCATCAATCCAACTATCACTTCCCCAAACACTTCGTCCATATCTCGTTCTTGCCGAGGAGCAGTTTGCTCAGGTGCTTGTAATACTTTCACAGCATGCTCTAGCAACTCACCCATTTTACTGTCTTCCTTGGCTTTTTTCACTCTTGGAGACGGTGTAGTTTCATTTGCAGGCTGAGAGCTATCATAGGTTTGACGAGGAGTCAGAGTATCATTCAGGAAATGTAGTGATTCGAAATATGTCCGATGAGACACATACACATCATTCGTCCCTGGTCCACTTGATTTGGACTGGACAACTTTGCCTCTCTCCCTGCCGTAATAAGCCTTCAAGATGAGAACTTTCTCGATATTTGATCCTCATTGACACTTATTCCTTGAATTAAAAATACATCAATAATCTTCTTTATTGCCTTCGATCTTTGTACTCTGTCACAGTAGTTCGGATGCCTGCTGTTGTATAGTATGTCATCTTTTCTCCAAAGTTCAATTAGAAAACCCACCAACTCATCATTCCACTCCATTTCACTGGCAGATGTGCGAGTACAGGCTTTTTTAGGTGGAGGAGGAATTCCTGAGCTTCCACGCATGTCTTTCTCCTGGCTTGTTCCATCGTTCAATGATGCTTGCCACTCATCTTCCTCTCTCAACATTTCTTGAGAACGTTGACGTAGTGATGCAAAGACAGCTTCAGCTGTTGATGGTTGCATGAACTTTTGATGTATTGCACTGGTACCTCGCTGCTGCTGCTGCTGCTGCTGCTGCTGCTGCTGCTGCTGCTGCTGCTGCTGCTGCTGCTGCGCACTAGGAGAAGAGCTGTGTCGTTGTTGATGTTGCTGTGGTTGTTGCTGGATAAAAGGAAGTGTTAGATGGTGCTGTGAAGACAAAGAGCTATCACCGGACTGATTTTGAGGAGAATTCAGTTCCTCCCGTCTTTGCATAAACCTGGAAGATGACAATTTTAACCAAGAATTAAGTTTCAGGGTGGCATAAAAACAAAATCAGAAAATGAGTACATTCTTACAGGGAAACTTTTATAAGAACATGAGTCTCAATTTTTGTCAAAAGAAATTGAGAACTGTTTAACCCTATTTACACTGGGCCAAAGAGCTTACGATTTACACGGGGGGAGGGGGGCGCCTAATTTCTGAACAAAGCATGGTCTTTGACATTAGAAACAAATTGATAACAATTTAGGATGAAACTCTGAAACTACAGAATCTAAATTTAGAGCTGATCTCGCTTGCGTGTGTTTTCTATAGCATGTAGAATCAGCTACGTTAGACACATTATTTGCCAAAACTGCTTATCCATGGCATGCTTATGCTAGGAGATACAGCAAATAGTTGATAGAATTATATTATGTACAGAAGGGAACATCTTGTCTTTGCATTGTTCTCAGTGCGTCAGAAAAAAAAGTTGGTTTGAAGTGATAATAAAAGTACAAATGTAAGCATGCCGTAAGCACGAATGAAACCTGAAGGTATGAAAATTCAGACATGATTAAGGATACCGAGAAATTGCATGGTACTAGCAAAAATAAAGGATATAGAATGTAAACAGAGCTGGTATATTTAAACGTCCATCATTGTAGAAAATATGACTTGGATATTGTGATCAAGCAAACACAATCGCAGGCGCAAATAACCTTCCCAGATATCAGATTTTTCGGTGTGATGGCTGTATATGTATACACCCCGCGAAGAATACCATCAATCCATAAGGGCAGCTACTCCCTTGTAAAAGTAGTCAGGAAATTAAATAATGGTAGCGATTAAAAGTAGGCGATGATTCTTCTGAATCCATTTTCACAGTACTACAGCGATGTTCAAGTTTCAGTATGGCTGTTACTGCCAGCTAGGACATCTGCTAATTATTCTCCAAGACTCGCTTGCAGCGGACGCACTCGGCTGAAGAACAATAGAACTGGTCGGTACGACGTTTTTGTAACCAAAAGCATTTTGATTTCACGAATGTTGGCTTTCCAACACTCTCTTCAGCTGCTGCTTGCGTCACACCTGTCCTTATCTGATAAAACACTTCAAATGATGAGATTTGACGTTGGCAACATGTTCACAACATGTTGCCTACATGTTATTAGGCAAGGTGTTGCCGCACGGTGTATCTCCGCACTAACCGCACTTGTCAACTGTGCCAGCCTTTTCTTTTGCTTAATCGGTAACAAAAGCTTCTCACCTGCATCACGAATGAACTCCGTCTCGCCCTTATCGAACGCAGCGCGAAGGGATGAAGCAGACATCAGATTCAAGAAGATTTACTAAGATTAAAATCTAGCTAACAAATCAACAAGTGGCTTGCCAGCCGAAGACGTCTTGAAAGGAAAGCCGGCATCCAACGGACCACTTTATACAGCTGCGAGGCGTGCACAGCAATGAAAAATTGTGATACTTGGCATCACACGAGGCAGACGTCAAAGTTGCCCTCGAAGTCACAGAAAATGCTCGATTTCATACAAGCTCAGATGCATCAGCACCATGCAGTGGAATACACCTAAATGTATCACACGGTAATTATTAGTCAAATTGCCGTCTGATCAAAAACTAGAAATCCTCAACGGTTTTCTCTGGAGTTTGACTTGCTAAGTCTTGCCAACTTATGCATCGAACGTTGGAGTTGATGTCCCACGGATGCATTGATCATTTCATCGACTTTATAAAAGAAATTTTAAAACCTTTCAACTGTATCACGTGATACAGGTGATGCACCCTGTATCCGCCCCTGTTGCCATCTCCTTCTGACCTCAAGGAGTGGAAGATATCTTCTGAGGTTTCTTGCTTTCTTTGCTCACTGTGTGCACAGCTGCTCACGTCCTTGGGTCATGCAAAGTGGCCCAGTGGAGGTACACGTTTAGGCACGACTTGGTTCTCGGCTAAATTGTTGAGTCCTTCGTCAAAAGTCTTCCGTCCTGTCCAAGTTCGGCGAATGCTATTCCTTTCTGCTGCACTTCGAGAGCAATATCTACAGAACTAAACAAGCTCTTGTTATGATGTTGATGGGAAATACCATGTTCTGCTGTGCTCTATCATCTGTTAAAATTTCCTTTTTTACCGTTCTTCCCCTTTGAAGCTACAACTAGAGTCGCAAGCTCTAGTGCACGGGTGTTCTTGTGTGGAATGTGGAGTGTGATTTGTGGAGTGTGCAGGGTGAATTTCTACTGTGAGGTGGTATTTGGAGACTTGTTAAGCTGTGTGTTTGTGGGTGTGAATGAGTGCGTGTGGCGGGCATTTTCATTTACTTATGTGTTTACATGTTGTTTCTTTTCTTTTTTTTTGCGTGTAATGTTTTATTTCCCATTTGTTTGTGTATTTGTGTTTATTGCATATAATGTGGGGAGCCTCTATGGCTTGGAGCTGGTCTCCACTAAAAACTATCATCTTTCCAGATAAGTACCTCAGTTTTTTGCAACTGTGTGATACATTCATTTTTCCCTTTTGTGTATATTTGTAGTTATGTATATATCGATTTCATATTTTTTAATCTGCTTTTATTGCTAGTATTTCCGTTTCGACGAATTTTGAGTGCTACTTTATTGTACAATGCTGCTTGTGATTTTGTCCTGTGTCGAGGCCTATTATGCTGGTTCATTTGGGCTTTGTTATCTGTGTGTTCCGTTAGTGTGTTCTCTGTTTCTCTTCGAACGTCACCTCAGTCAAAGTGATTTTCCTTTTTTTTTTCGAATGTCTTCTGTCCACGCATTGACAGAGCTATCACCATGTAAACAGGGGGTGTATGTTATTTCCTTCACTCCAGAGCGGTTCCTCTGTTCCTAACCTTCTCACCTTCAGTGATGTTTTCAACTCACTTGTGTTTTTTAATTATCCCCCCCTTCCCTTTCTCCCCTACGAAATATCAGAGTTTGTAACTTCGATTCTAGTACTCGCTTATACTCCTCTCCGGGATAAGCATGTTTTAAAGTGACCTTCAGGTTATCATTATCATATCATCATCGAGAAATTTCGTCCTCAGAGCCTGTCTTCGCTTTGAGGAGTTGAAATGCTGACAATTCAGTGCAAACAAGTAACATGTCCCTTTTCTTTTCTTGCTTTACGTCCAGTGCCATACATTGTGCTTTGAATGTCGCAAGCCATTGATCAACACATGGTGTGGTCGCCTTTAAATTTTGGAATCGGCGGGATTTTTCTCTTTAATTATTTCTGCTTATTTCCAATCTCGGTGGAACTTCCGTATTATTGTGTCTTGTGTCCGAGTAAAGAGCGCGACGCTCGGAAGAGAAGAAATAAAACAAAGAGATGTGGTGGTCT
>JAOBRC010549120.1:0-11243 GCA_027575255.1 Scolionema suvaense | reverse complement strand
CTGCCATAAAGTGATTTTAGAACCATGCTTATGAAAACACTTACAAATATTTTAGATCTATGACTTTAATAGTTCACAGATGAACATCTGTTTGTATTCCCCCCTTTTCGCGGCATCCCCCCCCCTTTGGCCACCCACCCTTTTTACAAAAAACTTCCTATGCCCCCCCTCTTGTGCCTTTTTCCAAAGCTCCATCCCCCCTTAAGAAAAGGGGGGTTCGCACTAAAGTACCTCAGCTTTGTTCATGCGAAGTGTTTGCAGCAGTGAGCAGGAAATTTGAATTTATATGTTTTTTGGTTTACAAACATAATTGAATTGCTCAAGTAGAGAGAACAATGTGTATCGTATTGGCTTCAGCCGTGTATTTGAACTGATAGACCAAACGGGAAGAAATCATGGCGACTGAGAGCAGAAAACCTTTAGCGATCAGAAACTTTATACCAACTATTGTTTTCGAAGTAGATGTAAAAACTAAAGGAGAATATTGGTGTTATTGATGAGTACTCATCTGAAGCAAGCAGACAAAGTCGCTATGACTTTTAGTGGAGTTTTCCTTTAAGTGCCCTATCAAGGACTTTTTAGTCAATCAGACAAAGGAAATGAAATCCATGTGAAGCACTATTCCAAATGGTGAAGAAACATCGTGACTAACATCACGAGCAGCACTACACAAAGCAAATACAGGAATACATCCTGTATGTGATCCCCCCCTCCCTCATGCAGGGTTGGTGAAATCTGTTGATGACTATAACCCACAAAACCGACCAAAAGCATACCAGATGAGGGAAGGCCGATATTCCTGAACCAGGAAGAGAATATTAAGTGGATTATGTATGTAACCATGCAGGGACCAGCACTTGAGGCTCAGAGCCTCTGTTGGTGGCTTTGAACACATTTTACATTTCATGGGCCCAACATTCAGTCCTAACAGGGAGGCGTGATCTCAGCAGTCAGTTATCATATACTTATTGTCAATGCTATGCCAGTAAATACAGGGATATGATAAAGGTTTTGATTTTCTTGGCCATGTTTTTGGGCAGATAAAGTATTTAGAACTAACTTCTAAGCATGACGCAACATACTAATAAATGCCTCCTTTCAGCATAGAACACTATTTTGTTCTTATATGAATAATTTCTCACAAAAACAGAAACGTTTATTATAATTTCATCCATGCCAATCATAACTATACTGGTATCGTATCAGTCATTTTCCTTCCGAGTATTCTGTATAGTTATTGGACCTAATTTTTATTAGGTCTCCCTTCCATTATCTTCCATCATGCCAAATTAAAAATTCCATTTGATACAACCAGACATGCAAAAAATCTGTGATTTTCCAATCTTAAATAGCTGACATAACAACTAATCTTCAATCTTTATATTTGAGGTGAAGCAAAATATATCAATGTTTCCTGTGGTGATCATCACTGAAGCAGAACTGCACAAGATGAAGAAACTAGGCACTATAGCCAAAGTTGAAGAACCGACTCCATCGGTTAACAGCATGGTTGCCAGTGAGAAAAGGTCAGGGAAGTTATGCATTTGTATTGACCCTAGAAACCTGATCAAAGTAATCAACCCTATCTGAAGCGGCCCCTCTGCCACATATCGCCGAGAAAAAATTTTTTGGGACCGTTTCGCAAACCAAGCTTTATTTAACTTTATTTTAGAATTTATCAATACGTATTCTGACCAAATTTGATACATTTTGGGTCAAGGGGTCACGTGATTTTGGCAAACTTCCAAATATGGGTCGAAAATTCTGAAAATTAAAAACTCAAAAAAATCCAAATTTTTCAACTCGAATAATGTTTTAATGCTCATAATACAATAAAAAACGGTAAAACCAACTGACTAAAACAAATTTCATCAAAACATGCGTAGAGTTGCCCTAATATTCCCACCAAAAATGACAAGAATCGGATGAACAGTTTTTGACTTATTGGAAGAAAAACATGAAAAACAATTTTTTGGCATAAATTGCCACCTGCTAGCCAAACGAGATTGTCCAGAGACATGGCAAATGGTTCACTACATTCGTACAGTTGCCTCAAATATTAGTACCAAAAATAACAATAAACCGATTAACCGTTCATGACATACATGAAAAAATGCTGAAAATTGCCATTTTTGGACATAAATTGCCACCCGCAAGCCAAACGAGATTTTCAGGAAACATGGACATGGTTTAAAATAAGCGTAGAGTTGCCTCTAACATTCAAACCAAAAGTGACAAGAATTTGATGAACGCTTTTACTTATTAGGGAAAAGCCATGAAAAACGCCTTTTTCGGACGTGTATAAATTGCCATCTGCAAGTCGAACGAGAGTCTTCCCAGATATGGCACATGGTCCATAGCATAACTACTATTGACCTGTAGTTTCATACCAAAAATCACAAAAAAGTAATGAACAGATTTTGAAGTATTCTTAAAAAACCCTAAAAACGGCCATTTTGGGGCATAAATTGCCACCTGCAAGCCTTGGAAAAGTTTTTTTCAAAATTTCGGCTCTATCACTTTTCCTCTATTACGGATTGTCACCTTCCCACCAAATTTCAGAAAAAATCATTGAGTGGGTATCCGGGAAAATGCGTTGGTGACGGACGGACGGACGGACGGACGGACGGACGGACGGACGGACGGACGGACGGACGGACGGACGGATGGACGGACTAAAGCGGGGGTCCAAAAATTTGTAGCGATTGCAGTCGTGCTTCTTGACTCAGGTACTTTCCTGAATAATCAGTGAATTTCAGAGTCGAGCAATAGCGCACCTCGACTCAAAAAAGTCTTCATTAGGTGTGCGATTTGTTGCGCACCTGCCATTTACTCCTTGAAAGCACTGAAAATTGCAGCCAGATTGCTGCTAAAGCAACTGCGATGGTCGTCAAGCCAATGCTCACTACAAGAGAACCATTAACATGGACTCCCAATAGAACAATTTCCACATAACACTGTTGATCAGCTTCAGATGATCAGCATTCTATGAAGTTTTCTCGGCATCACATGTTGTTATAGAATAATGGATGTATCAACAGAGTTGGCATAGCAGGCACCGTTGGTCCATTCCCCCTGACTCCCCTACCCCACGTAAAAGTTAACCTTCACTGATTTTATATGTGCCACCCCTGTAAGGCTGTCATTTACGAAAGTGAACTAATATGATCCTAATTGTGTTACACCTCCTCCTGTTACAATACCACTGACGGACAAAACTTTGTTCTTTTGGTAAAATCAGTTATACCAATCTATAAACATTGCATAACACAATTTCAAAAGTAACAGTGGCCTGCTAAGGTTAACAAAGTAGGTTGTCCTAAACAGTTACTCAACAATAGGATATTGTTACTAGAGCCTCTGTTCTCCCCAGGAAAATTGACTCCTGCTTAAACAGGTTTATCCCGCCCCTCCCACCCAAAAATTTGACCACCACACAGGAGGTACGAGGAGGGGTGTTCACTATAGCTGGGTGGGTTGACTATGGTTGTATGAAGTGGTCAGGAGGGGCGGTGAATTTATTCCTATTTAGGTATGCTCAAAGTCAAGTGGTTGGTATCAGACATTTTAGAAATGAACATGACTTAAACAAGAGAACGATACAAGCAACATAAGACTAGCACAACAAGCACCTACAAAATAATGGAAGCCAAAGAACATGCGCTGAAGGCTGAAGAGTGTTTTTCCAATTGTCCATGGTGAAAATTAAATGTCGTACAAAAACCTGGAAAAGGCGTGAGATTTCTCAATAGTCCTGCCTTCCGCAGGCACATTCACGCTCTTAGTCACTCACAGTATCAGGTCCGCTGATCCAATAATTAGGACCTCAGAGTTTCGCATTTTGTCGCTAAGGAATCATGAAAATCATTTACAAATAAACCTGCTGCAGACATGCGGTTGCTAAAGATAAAGTTTTGGAGTCATGATGAACAAAACATACAACAACAGTCATGAGTGACACTGATTGAGGCAGACAGGGACATAACAGGGACAAGCATAATATTTGGAGAGTGACTGATACTCTCCCACCCTCTTACAGGGTTAGTAGCTGTCTATGAACGAGGTGTATCACTCATGAAAAAAAAAATACAACAGGCTTACTCTTCCTCTCAAACCGCACAGGACATGAACTGAGGTGATGCCAATACCCGGGAGGCTATTAAGGGTGGATTTCATGTGGGTGCAAGCACTTGAGACTCTGACTGTGGCTTTAAACACATTCTATGGGCCCAAACTCAGCCCTACCCAAATGGCAAACTTCACAGACAAGTTTAGCATCCAGCACACATGACAAACACATAGAGACATAAAACTAAATAATTTAAAAAATTCAGTAAAAAATGACACATTGTGACAACATGCTTGGCAATACAAACATACAAAAATATGCACACAACACAATGAATGTCTGAACATCAGTGGAAACGAGAGGGATGTGATATAGGGCCATCTGGACATCAGACGTTGTGACTCTGACAGGGGCTTTTAACATGTTTTATGAGCCTAACACTCAGCCCTACCCAGATGACCAGCCGGTACATGGCAGTGTCACCCTAATGCCCCAAACTGACACGCAAGAACTTCCGAGACAGGACAAAATGACAAAACAAAGCCTAACCAAACACGACTACGAGAACACAATACGAAATGGACAGAATTTTAAATTCCAAATTTCAAAGCCTGTCAATAAATAAACAAGTAAATAAAATATAAAAATACATTTGTCAAAAAATTGATAATAAGTAAAAAAATTAAAGCAAATCCTAAACAATACTTACAAAAAAAGGAAACAAAAAAACAACAAAAAAACCCCAAAAAAACACTGAAACCAAAACCACGAGAAAAAAACAGGACAAAGCATTCACAACCTGAACCTGATAACACAGAGACACCCTACAGAACAACGAGTACAGCAAAAGAACATAAGCATCAGTTCTTGACAACACAAGTCCTGGCACCAGAAAAAAGGAGTTATGAAGATCTATTGTTCAGGTTAGAAGAACTAGCTTTAGCACTGCAGCATCATGGCACATATGCAATTTTTTTTTGTCTTGCGGCACATGATGTAAGCCCAGTAATGACCGCTATCAAGGCTGCATCCAGATAGATTGACGGTGGCAAGGAGACGGAACTTGCGTAAGAAGGAGATTTCTTCAAAGACAAACATAGGCACGCAAAGATCAGGCCGACCCTCAGAGATACAAGAGACTGGTCTAGTATCCTTCACTACTAACCGAAGACCAGGTCTACTGTACTTTCATCTCTCACTTCAATCTGCTCCAAAACATACTAAAACTGCAGATCATTTGTAGACTTGACAGTCTTATCAATGAGAGGTGAGAGATCACTCGCGCACGCCTCCACACTTGCCTACCTAGCCCTAGGAGAGTGATGTATTGCTCCCCTGACGCGCATTGCGGTCCGCCTCCATAACACTGCAATTTCAGAAGAAAAAGTAGCTCTGTAAATGGTGTGTGTGATGAGGAATTAAATTAAAAAAACTTGTTCATCTGATTGATAAGATGAAATGAGCAGCTTACTAAAGGCTATCCATAGATCCTTGGCTAAAAAACTACGAGGTGAATACAAATTTCTTTCAAGTGTTGCATCACTTGCTACCGCTTTTCCGGAGCTTTTGAGGAGGGCAAAATGCCGCTTGTGCGACTTTTTACTCAGTGATAAGACTGACTGGAAGTTGTTCCTAATAAATCGCCAACATGAAGCTATAGTTTATACATTAAGCGGGAGGATTCTCATTTTATCAGTCTTTTTATCAACTAGTGTGCTATGGCCCTCCTTAAGAATGGGACTACACTATTCTCAGCCATCAGGTACTCATGCAGGGTTGCCACTACTTTACCTAAATATTTTTCCAGGCTATTTCCTGGTTTTTTGGGGCAATTTGCTCCAAATCTCAAGGCTACAATCACATATTTCAAGAACTTCTAAAAAAATGTGTTTCATCTATCAGTGCCCTTCTCAGCAGGAAACTGAGCCCAAGGTGTTAACACATTGAATCTTCTGCATAAGCATACCCTGATATTTCTAGGGATTCCATTGTAGCTTCATTGACCCTCATGTGACCCTAAGTCCCAATAATGCAATTTTTCAATGTTTCTTTCTTTCATTGTGAGTCCCATTCCAAGCACTGGGCTCTGTGACAGTGGGCTGCGTTCCACAACAATGATACAATATGCTTTGGTCCAGCATATGTCTAGATGAATCGTGCCAGAGAACGTGCCAGGTTCCTTGCAGGAGGCACGCGATGCTTACTCAAGGGTCCAAGCAAGATTGTAACCATTACTTGCAACTGCTACTATTCCTAGGGGTTCAAAGTCCTTAAGGACAACAGTGCCTCTCAAAGTTCAAGGTGATCTTCCTGGAGTAGGGGCCTACATTGCTAGAGTTGGTTTTCGACGCTTTAAATCACCATCTATGATACGATATGTTGCTCAGTCTGTGCCACAATCATTTTCATGATTTGGTTTCAAAGACTTCTGTTTGATTTTTTAGAGGGATCGGTTTGCTCTGTTTTATTTTTCTAGTTTTCAAAGAGAGAGACGATGGGATGGTCAAAGCGACTGAACTACCCGTCATGTAGGATGATGGTGCCAGTTATGGGGATTAGCTCCAGGCATATCGGCTCCCATTTTGCGTGGATTCCTAGAGATCATCAAGGACTTGAAACCACCAGGAAGGCCCTTGAGTAAGCATCCATTGCTTCCTGCAAGACACCAGCCAAGTCCTCAGACACCGTCCGCCCAGACAAAATCAAGAAGTCTCTACCAACTATATCGTTGTTGCCGGATTTAGCCAACAAACACAGAGCCCAGTGCTTAGAACAGTCCTTAGAAAGGATGTGCCAGAGGTCACGAAACAAGCTTGTAAATGAGGAGAGTGGCATAAAAGTTCAGCAAGCTGAGACGTAATGCCAGGATTCACCCCTAAAATTGGATGCACAACTCAAACCTCCCACAGTCCACCACAAGCTACAGCAATCACCTCGAATTTGTAGACTATTCTAAACCAGGTGCAAGGCTTCGCATAACCTCTGTGTACATGTGTTTTCAGTGTTGCTGAAGTGTACGCAATTGAGTGTTTTGCTCTACTTGTGTAGGGCTTTTACTATCAGGGTAGAGCTGAATATTGGGCCCGAAAGATGATAAAGAAACAACATGACTTATATCATGAGCGGCACTACACAAAGTAAAGGTTAAAGGAATTCAGGAATACTTCCTGTAGGGTGTGATACCCCTCCCCCTCCCCATGCACAGTTTGTGTGAAAACTGCCGATGACATTGGCAGACAAAACCAACCAATAAAACAACAAATGACAAAAGATATAGTCATGAACTAGCCAGAGATTACATGGATCCATGTTTCAAGCCACTACGAGAGTGCCAAGTGTTGGTGCCTGGATCCTTGTGTGCGTCAGCAAGCGGTTAAATGTCACATATTGAGTGGAATCTCTGCCTACTGTAGGACTGTCAACTTTATTTCTTCTTTCTATTGACCATATGTTATCGACAGACAGCTGTGTAGATATCCTGTTTTGTGCGAGTATGCCTGCCACACTCTACAGAACTGAAAAAAATAACCCCTTACTTTGTGAAGCCCCTCAAGTTCTTAATCACGTTTCTTGCCCATCTTGCAATTCTCTGAATAATCTACGGATACGTGACAATTTAAAAGACACAACACTAGTAACTGAAGAACCAGAAGACTGTCTTCTAAAGCACAGCAGTAAGTAACAAAACAAAAAGAGCTACAGAAACATTTCCATACAATTTTCGCGACTTTTCACTTTACAGACTTATAATACAGTCAAGAAATATCGTACGATACTTCTAATATATCATATCCTGTCAAAGAATAAGTAACATGTAGACTGATAAGCGAATGATAAGATAATGAAACATAACTAAACAATTTGCAAAATGTGAAATGCACACGCCAATTACAGAAAGATGATACGCAAACTAGGTCAGACATCAAAACTATGAATAGAACCTATGCCTGAAGACACCAGACATCAGCAACAGAAAATGCAATATTTCTCTACTTATTCTTCATATTGAAATAAATTATGAGTTTCCCATAAGTTAAAGTTGTATGTGACAAGAGGCAGTGGAAAATCAAGGTTTTCCAAGGTTTTTTCTGACATTCTGACAATTTCCAAGTTTTTCCAGACTCAAGTTTCATTTTCCAGACTTTTCAAGGTTTTCAAGGCTCAGCGGCAACCCTGCCATGCAGCTCAGCTCCACTACTTTATCCAACTTATTCCTCACATGTTGCAAGTTGGTCTTCCTTGTCTAAACTCATATTTTATTCAAGAAGTTGTAACTTGTGACTCCAAAGAACATAGCCCTGTTTTTCCTGACCAATAGTGCAGTTGCTAAGGTGTGGTACTCTAAAACGAAGTGCATCTTTGCGTTCACGACAATGATTATCAGCTACCATCAATCGGGCCTCTGTGGTCACTGCTTAACAATGCTCACATGTGACGGCTATGGCA
Organism: Scolionema suvaense; assembly: GCA_027575255.1. Lineage (NCBI taxonomy): Eukaryota > Metazoa > Cnidaria > Hydrozoa > Limnomedusae > Olindiidae > Scolionema > Scolionema suvaense. Next base: position 2,728 of record JAOBRC010549120.1, on the reverse strand, counting down.
TAGTAACTCAATGCTAAAGAAATAGCTACGGATGTGATTCTACAAAAAAGTCGACTCAAGTATAAGTAGCAAACCGAGTGACCTTCCAAAAGTTTCACTGAAGGATCTCTATGTTGCAACATGCAAATATCAACCAATTAAAATGAATATCTACTGATATAGCTATGTAAACTAAAACAACCATGATGACAATGATGATGACAATAAACTTAACAAAACACCTGCGTGAAATGGGTGACAATACAAGAAAGTATTGCAAAGCTCTTGAAATATTTGCAGAAAAAACTTGAATATGATCATTCGTGATAAAAAATAGTCATATGCCAAAGGGCAACACAACAAATCCTGGATATGACGCAAAGCCTCAAACATAATTACAATTCCTGAATAGTGCTGAGCACTATACCCTTGATATAGCCACACCCAAAAAAAGTTTCCGAGACATAACACATAGTCGATACCATACAAGCTAATTATCTCAAGGTTCACACCAAACATAACGACAAGTGCTAAACTGTCTTGAAATACATGGCACATTTTGGATATAAATGGGCACCTAAATGCTGCACAAAGCATTCCTTACAAATCAAGCTTTATTGCTATGCTTGGATTATGGATTTTCAACCCACGCCAGATTTCAGGAAAGTCCTTCAATAAGTTATCAAGATAATATGTTTGCATCAGATCGAGAGATTGGTAGGCCTTATTTTATAGGGCTTATAGTGACTTTGGGGAAAACTATCGCATTCAACCTACGGGGAGAACAATAGCACCCCCTTCTTCTAATTTTAATTTGCAAAAAGCATTCAAGCTAAACAGCAATCAATAAAATACACTTATTTGTGGCACATCAAACACACGAGGCTAGCTTCCAACCACCATAAGAGCAACGAACACAACATATCAAACATATTGTACATTCAAAACTCGAATATCAACATTCTCGTCACTTGCCATGATTCGAGCGTTCTCACTGAGATGTATAATTTGGTGAAGCCAATACTATGTATAATTTGTACCACCAAAGTGATTATCTCTTCGAGCCAGTATTGAACAAATTGCACATACAACATTTCACTTTGAGGAACAACAATTTTTTTCCCCAACTTAACATAGAATGTTCGGGGAAAACCAGCACACTCAAAAAGACTCAGTACACCATCACACTAGACCTGAAATTCAATAAATAACGTGTCACTTGGTGTACTAGGCCAACCAGCAATGAAAGTGACTGTGGGAATAATGTAGGAAAGTTAAAACACTACACAGGAGTATATACATGAAAAACGTGCTAAATGCAATGAGTTTAAACCGGAGAAATGATTATCTCCTGAGAGATAGTGACCAAGCACTACCATCCTTTCCAGCGTAAATGATTTGTTGATGAAAAGGACAAATATCAACAAATAAAAGGAATTACAGTTGTCGACACTGTAGCAAAATGGACAACATGCACGGAGTAAATCCCGAACTTCTTTGAGCAAAAGTGACAATCTGGGCACCATCATTTGAGACTCTGGCAGTGGCTCTAAACATGTTTTACGAGCGCCCAAGACTTGGAACTACCCAGATGATCAGATGGATTCGAAAGTAGAAGAGGGTGTGCATGAAGCACTTGGAAAAAGAACGCAACAAACAAGGGTGCGAACAAGAGTCAGGTAAACCATAAGAACATGAACGACAACAACAACAACAACAGGAGCAAGCAAAAGTGAAAAAAAAGGAGAAACAACAATTGAAAGCTATATGCAAAAAGCAAATATAAAAAAAGTTCCCATCAAAAAAATGCAAAATAAATAATTGCCTAAATACAATGAGCTTTAACGCAACACAATGCATGCAAAAAGTCGGCATTGAAGAAAAATCATGATGCAAAACACAAAATGATGCAAGAAGTTTCCAGGAATAAACGGGACAAAGCCCTTCAGTCTGCGTGCTCATAAAGCAGAATGTATGAGTTGGCATTAGAGAGGTCTGAGATGTTGGCTTTGGTGACGCCTACGTCATTGCACATAAGCCAACATCCCGCCCTTGGGTAATTCATATATGCCCAGTAATGGCCACCAGCCTTCAAAGACCCAGAATGGTTTACATCGTCCAACAAGCAAAAGGGTAGAAACTGTATCATCCACACAGACAGGCAATTGAACAGCAAGAATACCTTCCGACAGGCAGCGCACAGGGCGTGTGTCCTTGAGGAGCTCTGCCTTTAACAATTTATACCTCTTAAGGGGAAGAAGTAGGACCTCTCCTGCTCAAACGATCTGTGTCTCCTTGGTGCTGGTTCGGGGACACTTGCATAGGCGGCATATCCAAGCATTATCCGGACATGAGTCAAGGGTATCCTGGATGAGAACAGAAACGATGTCAACTTTTTCTTCCGTAAAAGATGATGTCAAGCAGGTGTCACACGAGATGCATACACAGCCAGTGGAGCTGATCATATCAGTGACTGCAGCTGACGCACCTTTTAAATCATCCAGAACGATTTGGAGAACTTTGGCAGCATCTTACTGAGCATTGAAATAGAACTCAGCACCACGAGTAATGCATCTCATAAGAGAATTAACTAAGTTACTGGGGTCGATTGTACCTGAACTTTGACAAAACATAGAAAAGTTGAGCTCAGCAGCGTACAAGAGAGAGCAAAGCACCTTCTGATGGAAGGTGGAAGCTCAACTAAACCGGCAACGGTTAATGCTTGCAATATTGCACTGGTATGTAGCAC
>JAOBRC010549009.1:0-11243 GCA_027575255.1 Scolionema suvaense | reverse complement strand
AAAGGCGGACAGCTCCAATTAGCGGACACCAAGTCGAATTCCCGATGGTGTCCGCTAATTAGAGCTTCGACTGTATACACAATAACGCTGAGAAGAAGCAAAACGGACTAAGTCTAGAAAAACTCAGCATGGTTACGAAATAGGACGCCCCGCCCATTTTCGTCTTTAACTCGTTTAAGGTACTTTTTGGTTTCGGGAAAGAAGACCAAAAATAAACGAACGAGAACAGAGAATCTTTCTTTCGCAAGTGAAAATAAATACATTACAATACGTTTCAGTATCAGCAAGTCAACAAGGAGTTAAACAAAATCGAATTACATCAATGGCGAAGAATGCGTGCCCGAATACAGATGTCGAGTTCACACCACAGTCATCTGGGAATGTAATATTTTCTGTTACAATCATGAGGGCGGCTTGAGTGTCATTTTAACAATGTGGATATCGTCACTGCTGAAAACAGGATCATGATGGCGGCGTGCAACTTCTTCCCAGTTGAAATATGTTCCAATCAACTGAAAACAAATAAGTCAAATCTTATCAAAATGATAAGTCCTCTCTATCTCTGATATGTGATTATCTTTGTAACAGGTTTAAAAGGACAAAAATAAATGCATCATTTAATTCCTGAACTGAACTTATAGTTGGGGCGCCTCAAGGTTCAGTGCTTGGCCCTTTGTTATTTAATGTTTATCTGAATGATCTATTCTTTTTCATAAATGAATCTGATATTTGCAACTTTGCTGATGATACAACTTTGTATACTTGCAATCGTGATCTAGACTTAGTTATCGAAGGTTTAGAAAAGGATTCGTTGACAGCTGTTGACTGGTTCCGGAAAAATTATATGAAATTGAATGAAGAAAAATGTCATCTTCTTGTACTAGGTAAAAGGACTAATGTAGCTACTGTTGTTAAAGTTGGAACTGAACCAATTGAAGTAAGTCGAGAACAGAAGCTTTTGGGGCGAAACAATAGATAGTGTACTGAAATTTACTTCATATGTGAGAAAGATTTGCAAAACAGCCAGTCAAAAACTCTTTGCTTTAGCAAGAATCTCTAAATATGCCACAACTGAGCAACTGAAACTAGGAATGAGCAGTTTTTTGAAAGTCATTTCGGCTACTGTAATCTCATTTGGATGTTTCACAATCGAACTCTTAATAGTCGCATAAATAAGCTACAAGAGAGAGCATTGCAAATTGTATACAAAGATTTTTACTCGTCGTACGAAGAACTACTGGAGATATTCATGATAGGAACTTGCAGACCCTTGCAATTGAAGTCTATAAAACAATACATTGGTTAAACCCGATCCAGCTGCAAGAACTTTTCACGAAAAATACGTTGTGTCACGATTTGAGAAGATCTCCAGGACTATATTCGAAATTACCAAAAACAGTACGTTATAGAACAGAGTCCTTGTCTTATAGAGGTGAGAAGTTATGGAACGTTATCCCAGACGACATTAAAATAGTTCATCTCTGGAAGAGTTCAAACATAAAATTAAGAGTTGGAATCCAGTTGGATGTGCATGCAAGCTGTGTAAAATATGTGTTTCTTGTCTTGGCTACCTCTGATATGCAACATCATCATTATTTTAATGTTCTTTTATTATGTACGTATGCAGCTTTAGACATTCAAACATTCAAATATTTTCGTTGTCTATGAATAAACAGATTTTATGTGTTTATAGTATTGATGGCTTTATATAGCCTGGATTATATTTTTATGTCCATGGCTGCTTTTCTTGTATTTTTGAAGCCGATAAAGAGATAAAAAAAGAGAAGCGTAACCATCGTTTTGCGGTAACCAGATGACGGGGGTGACTGAAATACTAGGACTGCTACGAAAAGTCGATAACATGTTCATTGAAGACTTGACCTACGAGTTTTCAGCATCTTGCTAATTCCTCTAGGCCATAGTAAACAAATGATTTTAGCTACTTTATTCGGAGAAACTTTCGCGAGAGAAACTTTCGTGTGTTCGAAACGTCGCGAAACTTTTTGCATAAACTTTCGCGAAAATAAAGCATTTTCGTAGTTTGCAAGGTCTAAAACCTCCCTTATCCCAACCTAAAATAACATTGACTGACCAACTTTCGTGAAATCGTGTTTTGAAAAAAATTCGCGAGATTGCCCAAATTCGCAAAATTCGCGAAAGTTTCTCTCGCGAAAGTTTCTCGGAGTAAAGTACAACCACAAACCAAGAGCTGCTAAGCACAGGATCTGAATAAAGAATAAAATAAGTGTGTCCATCGACACAGACTAGTCAGTCCTTTCAAAAAAGTCATCATATTTGACCGCTCATCTGCGACGGTTAGTGCACTATGGCGCACCAGAGGCAATCGTAATGTCAGGATGCATATGTGCGTTGTATAGACGGATATAGTGGATAAAACTGACAAATTGACCAAAACGAATTCGAGCAATGTATACATTTGTAAACGGCGTACCGCTATCGCAAAACACAAAGAAAGCATAACTTGCAATGCAAGATGTAACTCCCTTAAAAAGGCTAATGCCGATGCGCCTAAGGAAGTCCAAACAGACTACTTTATTCGGAGAAACTTTCGTGCGAGAGCAACTTTCGCGAGGTCAAAAATTTTTTGGATAAACTTTCGCGAATCCGTCAATCTCAAAAAATTCGCGAGATAAACTTTCGCGAAAAGAAAGCATTTTCGAGTTCACTAGGTCCTAAACCTCCCTTGTCCCCTCCTAAAATGAACGTTGACTGAATAAACTTTCGTCAAATTGACTTTTGTGAAATAGCGTTTTGGAAAAAAATCGTGAGATAAATTTTCGCCTGCGGACGTTTCTGGAAGTTTTTGCGAGATAAACGTTCGCGAATAGGCCCAACGTCGCGAAATTCGCGAAAGTTTCTGTGTCTCCTAATTAAGTACCAAAACTCCACACAATGCAATGAGTACCAATAACAAGAGTTTGTCAGGTTATTCAGAAGCAAGACACACATAGTGTGCAGAGGCCCCCCCTCCCCCTAATAAATCATCGCCGCCTTTTTACCATACCCCATCTTTGAAAATTTTCCTATCCTCCCCCTTCTCGTGGCGTTTTCCGGTTCCATGAAAAGTTTGCATTTTTCATTGTGTGCAGAAGGTCTCATTCTGTTTCAAGAGAAACTAAACTGCCAAAAGTGATTTTAGAACCATGTTTATGAAAACACTTACAAATGTTTTAGATCTATGACTTTAATCGTTCACAAATGAACATATGTTTGTATTCTCCCTTTTTTATGGCATCCCCCCTCCTCTTTGGCCATCCCCCCTTTTTACAAAAAAATTCCTATCCCCCCCCGTTTGGACATTTTTCCAAAACTCCATCTCCCACCTGGGGAAGTGCAACTAATATGTCCAACCCTCATGCGCAGTTATAGCAAACTAAGATCAAATTGCAAAAAACCATAAAAAAATTGGTCATACCTCGAAAAATTGATTCTGCAGGCAGATCTTTTGATCCGATGTGCGTTCCTCGTACGACAGCAGAATGGTTGTCTCTGAACAGCTCAAATCTCGTAATGACTGCACAAGCGGTGCTAAAGACTACAACAAGAATAAGAAGAAAGTCTCGTTGACTATAAGACCTCATGATGGGCCTTAGACCGACAAAAGTTGCCATTACTAATAAGAGAAGAATGTGTTATAGTTTCAAGGAACAGTGATCAAATATACAGCAGGAACATGTTTTCGAATAGTTGACGCTGATCATTGATGCTACAGCAGACTGACCAGTTTTTTTATAAGCATAACGCTTAAGCATACTGAGGCTGGGAACCTTGAAAAATTAAGCATAACGCTTAGCATACCTCAAGCCTCAGAAAATTTGACTAGAGTTTCTTGAGCCTCGTCATCTATGTCTAGCAAACTCTCGAGCTTTTTCAAAACTGGGAATGTGAATGGATAATGGATAATTTATTAATCTTTCTTCTTTACACAATAGCCGGGGTTCCTAGGACCCTCCGCGAAAGAAGGCAGAAGGTCCTTGGAAGTTCGAAAATATGATGTTGGAAAATTTGGCATTCCGAAAGCTTGCCTTCAAATCTTTGTACTAAATTTAGACGCAAATAGATTAAGCATATCGCTAAGCATATCTTGGGACTCAGTTCGGGAAAAAACGTAAGGATATTGAGCATTTGAGCAAAATTTACCCTATGCTTACAAAAAAAAAAGAGTGCATTTCATTTACTGCTTTGAGATTTTGCACTCGAAATAGAAAAAAGAAATAATTTTTAGACTAATGCGAAAACCAATACTCAAAACAAGGAGACGAAACCGGATGTTTCCAGGAGACATCTTCTGGAAGGTCCTGTTGTATCTTGCAAAGGAGTATTATAGTAGATCACATGTTTCAGACCAACGATTTGTGAGAATACCTAATCAAAAGGCAAAAGCAAGTGATTTGAAAAAGAAATTGCTATTCAATACATGCGCTATAGCGCACAGAAAATTAAATATGGTACCTCATCGTAATATATGCAATCCGCCAAAAGGATGTAGTTAGGATGAGGTAGAAAGGACGACACATCTTCACCCCTAGGAAAAGACATATGGGGTAATAACGGTAGCCCGATCTAGGACCGAGAGGCAAATATGGTCAAAATAAGAACGAAATACCTACAGCTACTTACTGGGGAATACGCAACATAAAGTTAAGCAAAGTAGCCACTGAAAGACTAAGGATGAGGAAAACATGGAAATACACTAATAATGGAAACTCTTGATCCAGTGCGCTGGTCTAACGTGATAATAACGAAGCGCCATCTACGGACAACATAAGGCCGTGATCAAGACAGTGTATAATATAAATATATAAATAAGAAACATATGCTTACCACTTCAAAGGACGTACAAAAACGCTCCCTCCATTTTTCTTCACTAGTTTGTTATTATGTTGGGCATTCTTTGACATCAGATGTTCGAGGTCAGTCAAATCTGTCAAAATTACGTCGGCGCTACAGCAACGACAACAATAAAAGCAGAGCAATGAGTTCTATGGGTAACAACGTAAATGTATTCTTATTTACTATACTTACTATATTAACCCTACCAGACCCTGGCTCAGCCACGAAACTTGGTAGGAAGATAGGTCACGCTGTTGTAGATGGTCATTAATTACGCTGACGTCATCATATTTCAAAGATGCATGCCTCAGCACGGAAAATTTCCGACATTTCAAAATACTTTTGGAAATGGATTATGACAAGTCGTCCGGTGTCTACAATGTTAAGGAAGTTGTAAATTGTGGTAACAACACAGAAAAAGGGGATCATTGCTGATAAAACACACGTTTACGCCCGAGAATTAGCCGTTTTTACACTCAGACGAAGAGTTCGACCAGTCGAGTGGTTCTGAACAGGTGTGAAACTACTCGACCATCTAAATACAGCACGCACAGTTGTGACGGACGGATTGTTTGACCAATCTGTTCGATACCATCTCTGCGTCGAATCGATGCACAGTTTGAGGAAACTATCTGTCCGTCTGCCGTGTAAAAACAGGTCGATGAGTTCTATGAAAACCAATGGAAGAAACTGCGGGACTGGTGTTTACGTACGATCTTACAGAAAGCATAGATGTGTCCGACCATCTACTCGACGCCTGTTTTTACACTTGTGAGTGTAAACTGCTAGTCCAGATTAACTCTTCGTCGTCAGTATAAAAACGGCTATTAATGTCAACATACCGTATTTTATTTACTATGGTCCGCAATAGAAAAGTGCTGACGTCAGCGCACAACAGGTACTGTGAAAATTTTCTTTATCGCCAAAATACTCTCAGATAAATTTCCGACAAAGTCACCAAGCTTCATGGTTTTTGCTTTAACAGTTCCGGTGCAATAATCACATTGGTAAGGAACCTTGTTGCACAAAGACCTTCTAAAATGGCTGCACTGAACTACACGAGAGAAACTTTTGCGAATTTCGCGAATCTGGGCCTATTCGCGAACTCGCGAAAATGTCAAGGAGCGTCTTCACCCGAAAGTTTATCTCGCCATTTTTTTTTCCAAAACATAATTTCGCAAAAATTTACTAGGTTAAATCTTCATTTTAGTTGGGAAAGGAGGCTTAGGGCCTCGCGAAATCGCAAAAATGCTTTTTTTTCGCAAAAGTTTATCTCGCGAAATTGTGCAGATTTACCGATTCGCAAAAGTTTATCAAAAACTTCTAAAAGTAGCTAAGTAAAGTAAAAGCTAACCTCATCATCATCAAAGTAAAACAGTCATCGATAAGCAACAACAAATAAGCATTCCTACCCATGAATGGCTGCAGCAAGTCCAACCACACCAGTTCCAGCACCCAATTCTATTACCTTCTTCTTCGTCAAAGGAAAGTGCTGCCGACCGTATGAGGTATCCAGAAATTTGCAGAGGCATATTGCCGCATCCCAAACCACGTGACCAACATCACCAATAGTTGCTTGAAAGATTTCCAGATCTCCGCCCGACAAATCAATTTCCCTTGAAAAGAATGCTTCTTCGCTCATTATGCAAAGAAATTTCTCCAGTTCAACATGGTTTATTAGCAGTTACTTTCAAGTAATACGTGCACTTGAAGAAGCTATATGATCGAAATTAAATCTAACTACTTGTGCTCTAACTGGACATCATAGAGCGCTTTATTAATCTATACAAAGAGAAAAAACGAAATAAAACACCATAAAAATACGCCCATATTCAAGTACGGTCATAGGCCACATTAGATAGCATTAAAAGCTATTTCTGTATTGATGCAGCGAGATACTTTTCTGTGTCTGAAGTTCAACGGCTACATAGATCCAAAGATTGCATCTGATGTTTAACTATGGAAGATAGAAGCCCAGTAACCGAAGAAAAACGAAGTGCCCTGAAAAATAAAATATAATCGGGTAAATGCATTAGCCATGGAGCAGAAATATCGGGTAAAATCACTGATGGAGTGCTTATGATCCAGGCGAGCAGGATTGATGGCAAGAAGGCCAAGATCACCTTTTAGATATTACTTAATTCGGAGAAACGTTCGCGAGAGAAACTTTCGCTTGGTCGAAAACTCGCGAAAGGTTGTGGATAAACTTTCGCGAATCAGTATATCTCAAAAATTTCACGAGATAAACTTTCGCGAAAAGAAAACATTTTGCGAGTTCGCAAGGTCCGAAACCTCCCTTATACCAAATACGTTAATTAATTTTGGTAAATGTTGAGACCCCCTCGCCCGGTTTATTAATTTGATAACTTCTAAATTTCATTAAATCCTTATAGTTCACATTCTGAACTAGAGTTTTCCACAAAGAGAAACACGCCTTCATCCAACATAGGTCCTTTCATTTTCTATGAAAACTCAAATTCGAAGACCCAACAGGTCTACAGGCAACAAAAACCTCGAACGCTTTCACTGTTTTTACAAATTGTACCCCCAGCTTATTTTGACCCCTCCCCCTGTCTATTATTTTTAGAAATTTGTCGGACCCCCCCGTTTACTATGGCACTTAGAGTAATGTTACATTCAAAAGCAGAAACTTGTAAACATCAAATAATCACCAGGTTGATCGCAGCGAAAGTACCTCAAATTATTTCATATTGGCTTGTAACCGAATGAGCAATAGTGCCACTTTCCAGGCACGTCGCCCGTCCGCAGCAGCCTGGCGTATATGGTAAACAGGTGATCGAAGTCAAGTATTCCGTTGCTGCTTGCATGGAAACGGAATACTTAAACAGGTTGCAAAGACCACTTTCTTCAAGATTTGGAAACATGCCACAATTTTATGACATGCAATATTCCTGAAACCCTGAGATCGTGCTCATATTGCTATAAGATGATATACGAAAGGGACGCAGAGTTAAAATGACGCCAGGAACTTTCAGACTTGCATTCCATGTAATACGAGATGAAGAAAAGAGAAACTAATCGACCTGTGTTTAAGAAAGAACCTTTCTGCGAGAAGTAATTGAAGCAGGCGAATCAGAAGCATTGATATCTGTAAGCCAGTACTGCCCAGACGTAAAGGCTTGTTCTTCAACGTTCCCTTCTTGTGGGTCAGTAACTCCAATACCCAAGTCACCTCCTAATATCATCAGTTCCGATGTTAAGACAGAACAGCACGTCGAGTTAAAAGCCCCAAACTTTAGGGAAATTAATAATTTTCGGTAAAAAAGGCATTCAACAGAATACAGGAAATCAACCCAGTTTCAGACAGTAACGTCGCTGATACAAAAGCGTATACTTCCGCTAGGTAAAGCCTCAACTACCTAAAAACTATCAAGCCTAAAATTCGGTATAAATAGGTCGCTATGTGGCAAATATTGTAAAATTTTGTATTTAACGCGAAGCAAAGAAGTTGATTAGCTTGCAGCAAAAATTCACGACGGTTGCCCGAGACAGTTTTCTCCTAAAACATATTAGGTCGAAAACCCACATGAAACATTTAAGAACACCGAGCCTCAGCAGTCAATCACAAGTTCTTATAAAATACAAAATAGTGCTTTTTCCTGACGATCTATGTTTACAATAGTCCATCTTTGTTTACAATAGTCCAATACAGGTCTGCGACAAGATTCGTGCCGATTTTCAGTGATTGCAACCAATTTACTGAAACGTCCACGAAAAAGAACAGATAACACCCAAGAGATTTCTCGGATTTTCTCCATATTCTCCTGTATAAAGAATACTATTTGACGCGTACAAAATAAAACTCTACATCAACATTGAAAGCTTTGCAGACATATATATTCACTATATAAAAGATATGCAAAACAGCAAAGTGGATCGCATGTAAACAGAAGAAGATATATGTACACGCAAAACAACGAAAGATACATTACACGCAACAGCAAACCTACATCTAGTGGCGCGTTGTACATCAGTTAAAAATTTCAACAAAAAATTACGTCAAGGTCTTATAATCTCAGATTCGGCCTCCGTTTTCATCATTCTTTAAATATTACAGTAACAACGTTTTCAAACCATGAAAATAATGGTCACAGCAAGGCAAAAAAAAAAAATAAAAACAAAGTAAAAAAACAAACAAAAAACAAAAGCCACTGAGCACATAATCCGAACTACGCTTTTCCTTACGTTAGTGACTCTCATCTTAAGCTCAAGTTGTTCATAAAAATCTGCTTTGAATTACCGTTGCAGATCTACTACACTCATTCGCAAAAGCTCAGACTGGCCTGTTAAAAGATCCAATCATACACAAGAAGTATAATGCATGCGTAAGACAGAACAGTAAAGCGCCTGTGAAGCTCGTAGATACTACCATAAGACGTCACAGTACTATACGTGGGCAAACTTGTGAAGCATGAACTTCGCCCAACTGTTTGACCATACAACAAGAAGTCACAATTACGTTGATGGGTCAATCGTCGACAGAGGTAAAAAAAACATGTCGCAGAGATAGAAAACCAAAAGCTTTCAAATATCAAAGAAATCAACTAAAGAACAAGTCACAGAACTGGTGGACTCCCGCAAACTTAATTGACAATCTTTGTGTTCGATCAAAGAAAGTAAGACATAAGCCATAAGATTCAGTGCACAAATGGCAAAAAACTAATGAAACGTTCTTGAAATATTTTGAAAAAAACCTGAAAATAGCCATTATTGACAAAAATTGCCAGCCGCACGCTGAACAACATATTCCTAAGATATAACGTACGAGTCATCACATGGGTTATATTGCCCCTAAGATCCACGTCAAAAAATGACAACAAAGGATGAACCTTTTTTGACATACTTGGAAAAAAACGCGAAAATAGCCAGTTCGGACATGAAGTGCCATCCGCAAGCCTAACACGATTTTCCAGCGACATGGCACACAGTTTATAACACGTGCAGAGTTGCCCATGAGATTCACACCAAAAATGACGAAAATCAGATGAACGGTTTTTGGCATTTTTGGAAAAAAATCGAGAAGAAAAATTGCCATTTTCGGACGCAAATTGCCACCTGCAAGCCTAACGAGATTTTCCTCAGATACAGATATGGCACATGGTTCACAAAATACGCCGACTTAGAAGATTCAAACCAACAACGAAAAAGAAGGGATAAACCGTTCCTGACATCTTTAGAAAAGCCCTCACAATAGCCATTTCCCGAAGTGAATTACCACCTGCAGGCCTAAGCAGATTTTCCTGAGACACGACATATGGTTCACGACATACGAAGAGTTGCTTCAAAGAATCATACCAAACATGAGAAAAATCGCATGAACCGTTCTTGCCATATCTGCAACAAACCCTGAAAATCACTATTTATGGACGTATACAAATTGCCACCCGCAAGTCGAGCGAGAGTTTTCCCAGATATGACACGTGGTTCATAACATAACTGCTATGGCCCTGAAGTTTCACACCAAAATTACGAAAAAGTAATGAATGGATCTTGATATGTTTTACAAAAAGCCTGAAAATGGCCATTTTAAGGCATAAATTGTCACCTGGAAGTGGAACAAAAAACAGACAGACAGACCTCATATTATAGGACTCTTCCGCTAAAGCGGGAGTCCAAGAAAAAACAACAACAAATACCTAATCGGACAAAATTTTCGTCACCCCCCGAAAATTTCGTCACTTTCGTCTGACAGATAACTTAGTCTAACAAATAATTTAGTCCAGTTTTACTTTTTCTTTTTTACAGGTTTTTCTGAGCAAAATATGTTAATACACGTAAAACATATAACAGTTCTCTTTGGTTGTATTTGCCTGTTTGCATCAATGCCTTCTAACCCATTCAACAATCAGAGATATTCAAACTCAAAATTTTTATTTGGGGAATGATTTTGTTGGCCAAAAGCTTTAGTCTGCAGGAAGTAACAAATTTTAGGCAGGCAAATTTAAATTTTTCGTCAGACAAAAATACTTGTTGGATAAAATTTTTGCCGGACGAAAGTATTCGTCGGCCAAAATTTTCGTCCCTTTTGAAAAAATTCGTCACTTTCGTGCAACATTGTTTTGTCCGATAAGGTATTTACATATGAAAGACAATACTCAGATATGTACTCAAAAATTAGAAAGTAACAAGGCCATAACAGCAAATAAAAATGAACTCTCATATGAACCCAACAAGAAAGAGTTAAGGCAGAACATTTTGCATTTGTGAATATATGCCCCAACGGAAGACGTTCAATCTATAAGCATTGATAGATCAAAAAGCGGAAGTGATCATGTGAATAACATCAAAGCTAACTATACAGCGACCCAAATCCCAAGCTGCTAAAGCAGAATTGTATACTCTTCAAAAGCAGAACAGTTCTACTGCTG